>BDDA01000470.1:0-92086 GCA_001662385.1 Chlamydomonas asymmetrica | reverse complement strand
CCCTCGCCAGCTCACCTCACCTCACCTCACCTCACCTTACCTCACCAGCTCCCCCCCCGCAGCTCACCTGGTACTTGCTGCTGGGCGCCCACACCTGGCCGCGCTTGACGACGAAGAAGTTGGTGGAGTTGCAGGTCGCCACGAAGCCCGCGGGGTCCAGCATCAGCGCCTCGTCAGCGCCCGCCTTGTTGGCCTGGTGGAGCGTGTGTGTGTGTGGGGGGGGTGCACACATACCGTAGAGCGCGACGCAGCGCATCACAGTAGTGCACACTGACAGGACGTAGTGCCAGCGGTTGAGCAGCCGGGAGGGTTGCACACTTGCAGGGCTGGGTTGCGAATGGGACAGAGTGGGTGAACCAAGAATGGCCGTGCGTAAACGCAGTGTGTTGTGAAGGCAAATTGTGTCGCATCGTGTACTGTGGGCCTGGCTCCAAAACACCCTCGACCATCAGACCATGGAATGGCTGTCAGGAAAACAGACTGCCCCGACACACACATCCACACCCACACACCCTGCATCCCAACCGGTTCCATCTCGCCCACACATCCGCACTTAAAGGATTCCGTTCGCCCCACTCCTGCTCACGGGTAGGCTCACCCCTATTTGTGTCCTGCCCTAGTTCCCACCTGGGGGACCACAAATGGACCGTTCGGGCAGCGCTCTCTTGCTGACGGGACGAGGCATCACACATTGACATGCACCCACATGCCCGCACCTGTATGCATGCGGCGATGCAGTTGAGCTTGGAGTGGCTGTTCCAACCGGGGTCCTGCACGTCAGCCGCGCCGCGCCGCACATGGGTGGTAAACAGCGAGATGCCGCGCTCCCGGGGACCAGCGGAGGCCTCCTGCAGAGCAGTGAAGCCAGTACAGCCGGTACAAGCAGTACAATCAGTACACATGCGACACCGCAGCCAGGTGCATCGAGCGGCACATACACCGGGAAGCAGCACATGCATGCATTTACATGCCCAGGGCATCATGTAATGATGCAACACACAGTAGTGTGGTCAAGCGCTCAGATTCCATAACGCTGCGACCCCGAGGGCAGCATACCGGATGATCGGCATGCGCAATAGTGTCCAGGGAGCGAGATGCAACCCATGGCTTCCTTGCTCAAGGCACACGCAGTGCCGCTGACCACTGACTCGCACCTTCCACTCTGGGATGATGACGATGGTGGGCTTGCCGATGGTGGTGTTGGGGTTCTGGTAGGGGGTGGGCTTGAGGCCGCGCGTCACCATCAGCCGGATGTGCACGCCTGCAGGCGCACATGCGCACATGCACCAGAAACTGTTACCGTCACCGCGACCACACCTAGCATTGCCTTCGTTACATGCATCACGCTTCCCCGAACATGTACTGTACACCACGCTATATTCCCCTGTAAGGTCCATCAATCATGGTTTCTCTTCTCGGAGATAACGAGAGTCACATGGGGTCACCTGACGCGCTGCTCATGCTGTTGGCGTCGATGGTGTCGTACACCAGGCGCGCAAGGCCCGCCTTGCTGAGCCCCAGGTCCATGTCGAGGGCGGCAGCGCCCTCCCACAGGCGGTCAAAGTGGGCGTCCGCCAGCAGAAGCACGCCTATCACACGTGTGCACAGGCACCACACAAGGCGCAACAAGTCCGGTCCCTGCAGGAGTGCCGGCCGGGATCGCCGCCTCTGTACATGCGAGCGGCCATGCAAGGCTCAGCACACATAGATGCACATGATACACAGCGTGCGTTCCCGCAAGTTTAAGGACTGGCTCGAGCACTTAACACGCAGTGTCGCAATCACAAATCATAGGAAATGCATTTCAGCCCTGAAAGCACAGCATGGCTGCAGGCATGGCTCATGGCATAAAGGGGACCACAACAACAGTAGGTGTGATGAGCAGCAATGCTCTGCGCTGCCGTCTCCACACATGACAGGCATGCCACTCATGAGGTGATGCTGGCGCATGCGGCCGCTAGCTTCCAGTGTGGTGGCAGCAGCTCATGGCGCTTGCAGGGCCTCGCATCACGACTATGATAATAATGATGATACCGAAGGAAGCAAACTGGACAGGCAGCCAGTTCATTTGGGCAGGCGCAGCCACCGCAGCAGCTGTGTGGCATGCGGGGTATTAGGTGAGGCGCTCACCCTGGTGCAGGCGTATGCCCTCCCACACGCCGTCCCCAAGCATGAACCCGCTGTCCAGCACAGACACCTTAGCCTGCGGCCGCCACACCTGCAGTGATCCAAGCGCCGCCACGCGCAGGCACAAGCACATGCTCAGCAGACGGGTGTGTTAGGAATTGCCGCGGGGCCATGCAGCGTGCGTACCGCATGCGCGTAGACCAAGGGTGAGCCTGATTTTCAGGTGAGATAAGTTTGTGGTCATGATTCGCTCATGAAGCCATGCATGTGCGAATAGGTGCGGACTGCAGTCATAGCCGACTGCACGTGAGGCATGCGGAGTATGTATATGGGCAGCGGAAGCCACACCCTGTCAGCGCGTGCGCGCGCATGCCGGCGTCTCGGCTGCCCTTACGGACATTGCGCCAGTGCGCTGCCATGGTGCAGCCGCGGCAAAGCATGCGCATTGAGCCCAGCATCGTGCACTGCGTGCACTGGCGCACGAGATAACCGCAGGGACGGGCGCGCTGCCGGACGCCCCAGCTGTGCGTGCGGTACAAATCATTATGTTGCTACTTGCTACGCACAAGTCATGTAGCAATGAGGTGTGGACGCTTGCCGGTGCACGAGTCGTGTGCATACGCAGGCGCGCACACACGCTTGAATGCATGGTGAGCGGCCTCACCAGATCAAAGCTGCCGGTAACGCCATCCCGTATCCCTATCAGCACATCCGCATTGCGCGCATCCTGCTGGTACACGTGCGTGCCCGTCTTATGATCCGCAGCCCCCTGCCGCTGCTGCTGCTGCCGCTGCTGCTGGTAGGCCGCCGCCGCCGCCGCCGCCTGAAAGCCGTCCTGCGGCGCTTTGCTGGCAGCGGCACCACCAACGGGCGCACCGCCACCGCCCACCGCAACTCCCTCGCCGCTGCTGAGTCCTCCCTCAGCTGCCGCCGTTGTTGCTGTTGTTGTTGCTGCCAGCTCGTCCGCTGCAGCGCCTGAGAGCCCGTCGCCCTCGGCTTCTGCGGTAGCAGCTACCGCCGCCGCAACCACCACACCCTCCGAAGCGGTAGCGGCGACATGTGCGGCAACCACTACGCCACCGTCGTGATCCGCGCCCTCACCAACAGCACCCGCATCATCAGCAACGCCCTGTGCTTCCCCCTCCGATGCCCCGCGCGTGTTGCCGCCAGGCCCTCCCTCCCCACCAGCGCGACTGACCAACGCTGCCCCTCCCGAGCTGCTGCTGCTGCGCCGCCCGGCCGCCGCCGCCCCCGCTGCCGACGGCGTTGCGGCCAGGCTGGCCATGAGGGGGTCAGGCACGCCTGAGCCGTTGCTGGCATGAGAGGGCAGCGGGAGGTTGGTGAGGCTGCTGCGGGCGCTGCGGCTGCCGGCACTGTTTGCGGCGGGCCCCGAGGTGCGTGGCAAAAGGTCCGGGGAGGGGTCGGCGATCGGGCGCTGCGGGTGGTACGCCTGGAGGGGCAGCGGGACGAGCGCGTGCTGGCGCAGCAGCGCAAACAGCACCTGGCACTCGCCGTACAGCGGCTTGTGGTGCTCTGGCATGGGTTGGCGCTCGTCACGGATTCCTTCGGAGAAGCCTGCACGTGCCACAGGCAAGCAGCGCCACGTGCTGAGTCAGTGAAATGCGCCCATCGCAATGGAGAGCAGCCACTGCACTTGCCCTGGCCGTTTTGCGCGCATGGGTCGTGCACACAGTTGCAGGGATCGTGTCTGGTGGTCCGCGTCAGTGCTTCAACCCACATCCCTCAGATGAGCTGGAGGGGGCCAGCGCTGCCGACCGCAGCGGCGTCCTGACAGAAAAGACCAGCGATGAACCATTGTTTTGAGATGTACTTAGAAAACCCAGCGCTGTTGAAGCTGGCGAGCAGTCCGGAAGCTACCGGGCAGCGTGCAAACGGATATGCGCTGAGCGTCGGACGGATTTAGCGCCGTGCTGAACCATGCCGCTTAGCCGCCCCAGGCTGTCCCATCATGTCCCATCAGAATGCTGCCTCAGTGGCTCAGCGCCTCAGCGCCTCAGCGCCTCAGCGGCTCAGCGGCTCAGGAAGAGGCGCCCGTGAGGCCATGCAGTATGATTCCCGTGGGGCTGTGCAGTGTGCATGCGAATAAGGATGGAGTCTGCACCTGACGATGCCGAGGTGTGTCGGGTGCAGCGTCTCAGTGTCCTTTCAGCAGTTCAGTGGCTCACTGTGGCTCAGTGGCTCACCTGTGCCGGCGTGCGTGTTGGCGTACCACCAGGGCGCCCACAAGCCGTCGTAGGGCTTGGGTCCCGCCGGCCAGCTCAGCATGGCGGGGTCAAAGGGGATGCGCAGGCCGTGGCACAGCGCGCGCAGCACGCCCTCGGGGTTGCGCACGAGGTCGTCAGACAGCACCACCAGCGGCTGGCGCCTGCACGCACGAAAGGGTACGGAAGCGCACAAGCAGCAGCACCCTCTCCGTGTTTGTGACCAAAGTTGCGTGCAGTGGGTTGGACGGAGTGGTTTGCACAAGCTAGCCAGGACGGCGATTAGATGCACTGCGTGAAATGGCGAAGACACTGCGTGAAGCGGCGTCCAGGTGCCGGCTGGATAAGTGAAGGGTGCTTCCAGCAGGGAGGCTGAAATCCCCTCTTATCCCTCCCTAACCACGTTCACAGGGGTGGGGGGGGGGGGCTCGAGCAAGGGGTGCGTCTGCCGCTTGCTGCATGTGCCCACGCGCGCATGGCACACACACATAGGAGGGGGAAAGCACGCACCACCTGCTGCGCTTAGCATGTGCCACAGGTCCTCACAGGAGCGTCACAGCGTGACTAGCACGGGCACACGCTTTGCATGCATGCGCCCACACACACTTACCCTTGAGCCCGTAACTCGCTGAGGATCTCCAGCAGCGCCTGCAGTGATGTACGCATGGTGAGGTGGCACGTCAGCACAGCGCATGCTAGCACGCCTCATGACTTTCGCAGCAATCATGGGGATGTGGGATGGTGAGGAGATGCGCTGATCATGCATTCTGCGTGTGTCAGCCACAATGGGGTGTGAGATGATCTCCATGTGCCATGTTCCATGTTCGTGCTTGAGCATGTGTTGCTGCTTTGGCACTTTTCGGTGCAACACAGGGTGATAGTCCAACCCTGGTGCAGGCAGCGCACCGATGCCCTTGTGCAAGCAAAAGGTTGCGGTCCCCGCTCACCGTGTAACCCAGCTCCTGCTGTGTGGGCTGCAGCACCTTTGAAAAGGACTGCAGAACTCCATATGGCTCACGCACCAGGAGCTGCAGTGGAACAAGCACATTCCGCCAGGCCTGTCAAGCTAGCGCACAGCAGGCTTGTGCACACATGCAAGCTTGTTGGCTACGCAAAAAAACACAACCAGGCTACACGAGCAAGGCCTGATCTACAGCCATGCCACCAAGTTGGAAGGCAGCAGGCAATCACTGGTAAACAACTTGCAGTGCAGGCCGGTGCTGTCCCGCCCAATTGAAACCCATACGCAGCAGGATGCCCGACTGACCACCTCACCATATGCGCTGCAGATGTGAAGAGCGTGTTGTCAAGGCCAACCTTGTGTTTAGCCATGTGTTTAGCGTACAGCAGCTGGCGGGGGCGGGCCCCAAGCAGCTGGTCCGCAACCACTGCGGCGCCATCCGACACACACTGCTCCAGCACCTGCAACGCTCCGCAAGGCGGTGCAGGCTCAGCTGAAGACTGGGCTTGACCCGTTGCACAATATCTCTACCCTCATCTCCATGAGTGTATCCTGCCGGTATTTGTTTCAAGTCATAGCGGAACTTTGTGATGCACCCGCACCTGCTGCCTGTAGGGCCGCGGGCAGCCTGTGAGTTTCAGGTAGTGAGCATACAGGGGCTCGTCCAGCACCGTACAGTCACCTCGCTGAGCAAACGAGTACATGAGAGAGGTGGAGCAGCATCTGGGACCGCTCCAGCACTGTATGGAGCCCGCGTCGTGTGCTGGTGCACTCACACCGTCACTCGTGCTTGCCATCATGTGTTACCGCGAGTGCAATACCAGCCAACAAGTGTGTGCGTGTGTCGTGTGTCTGTGCCCACGCATATACGTTGCATGCTTATCACAGCAGCAGGGGGTAAGTAGGTCGGTAGCCAGCCCAAAAGAGTGACGGGCAAATGCAACATCCTGTTTGGATCCTTAGCATTACAGCAATGTATTGGTGCGGGTTGCGCCCGCCGCCCGCCATGCCAAGCTTGTCAGGTTGCATGAGTTCCCATGCTGCAGCATGGGGCATGCATACAAGAGCGTTTGTTTCTAGGGTGCAATATGCGGAGAGAAAAGCGATGTGGCGAGCGTTGAGCTCGTGCGCCGTGCGGCAGTCGCGCAGGGCCTCAATAAGGGAACCATAAGCAGCGTGGTAAGCCTGAAGGTAGCCTGTATGGTCAGCACCCTAACCAGTGTGCAGGCATGCGATGCACGCAAGTGTTTAGCGCTTAAGTAGCAACCCGAGTTCTGACTTTCACTTGCAGCAGGCAAGGTTGCAAAACCAGTGACCTAGCCATGCAATAACAGACAAGGCGTGGCTACACAGCGTCGGCCGCAAGCTTATTTCGCCAGCGGGTTTGCTGTGATGTAGTTGACCGCATCGGAGACCGAAAGGATCTTGTCAGCCTCTGCGTCCGGAATTTCGACTCCGAACTCCTCTTCCAAAGCCATCACAAGCTCCACAACGTCCAAGCTGTCCAAGCCCAGGTCTTTCTCAAAGTGCGCAGCAGGGCCAACCTGCGGCCGCACACACGTGCCAAGCAAAGCAAACCGAACAGGTCTGCATGACTGCACCACTCCAAGCCCAAAGAGCAACCTGGCAGGAATCCGACTGACAGCCACACAGCATCAGACTGTGTTAGTGTGCACCACAATATCCTGGCTGCGTTGTGGCACGCACGACTAGTGAGTGTGTAAGATCAGAGTTGGCAGTGCCCACTGACACTGCACAGGGGCCATCAACACTGAGGCAGTTTCTGCCACAAGAGACATCAGTCGGCTTCAAGTGACATACACGGGACAAGACTGCAAGTCTTGAGGCAATACGGGTCCATGCGTTATGCTTGGGCGGCGATGAGTCTCAGCGTGACAACGGAGAAGCTACATACCTTAGCAGGGTCCACCTTCTCAAAGTGCTTGGTCACATGGATGACCCTGTCAGTGACTGCGGTCTTGTCCAGGAAGCCACCACCAAACCCACGGGTGATAATGTTGGTGAACGTTGGCAGGGCATCCGTTTGCTGTACTGACTGCAGAACGGGGATACGCAGGTGCTTCAATACAGCGGACCTAAGGCCATTGGCAGCAGCTGACAGGGCCATTTCTGTGAAAGGCTAGGACAAACCCTGCTGCAAGGAGAGAGTGTGTGAAGAGGGCACGAGAGAATGGTGTACCTGCCCTGCAAGCGCGTCGACCCGTTCACCGACCGGAGCGCAAACTTAGTTATTGGTAAGCGCAAGTCTTGGACCTTGGCTGTGGCCCGAACCGCCCTCCCGCCCTCGGAAACCCATCATGGGGCCAGAGCATCGGCATCCCAACCTGTCCCAGCTTTGTTGCAGCACGCGCTGTCAAAATGGTGTTGCATGACCAGTGCTTTAAGCGCTTAAGTGGTGTGCACTCTTACAGTGTGGCTGTGTTCTCACCGTTGTCTGCTCCGCGTGCAGTTTGCCATCAGCCCACGAAACGCGCAAGCACATCAAACCGACAGGAGACAGGGCATACAACCAGGGGCTTTGACAGCGGCTGGATTGATGTAGACCCTTGGGCTGCCCCATAGCGGTTGCATCGTGGTGATTATAGCTGGGAACGCACGCGCCGCCAGGTCGCAGGATGCGCGCTGCCACAGCAGATACGTAGGCGCAGCGGGCCCAGGAAGGCGCAGCCGGACCAGTTACAGCCATGGACGACGCCACGATCAAGGCAGAGCTGCGCTGGCGCAAGGAAGTCCTGGAAGTGTGAGCGTCTGCTCCAGACCGCGTTGCATTTCCCGCCCTTGCCAGGCCCTACCAATATTATGCCTACAGCACGCCTGCGTGCTTCCCCTATGTGCAGCTACACAAAGGAGAGGGAGGAGTTTGAGTCCAAGGAGGCCTTCGATGACTATCTAGAGGAGATAGAGGACCTGAGTAAGTGGCTTTCGGGGGTGCAGGCACGCCCGCCCCCCCCCCCACACACACACTGACACACAGCACCGCACCTGACAGTTGCGCACACCGCTGTGAGCACGTTGCATGGGTCGCTGATGTCAGCGGCATGCCAGGCGGTATGTACGCTGCCGTGTGCATCTCACGCTGTGCTTGTTGGCTCGCTGCTTTGCCGCGCACGCAGTCTATCGCCTGACGTACAACGTCGACTTCGAAAAGGCGCGCCAGCAGTTGCGGCGCTACTCTGTTGCAAACCAGGACCAGATCGCGACTTCCAAGGCCAGACGGGTGGGTCACGTATGGCGCCTGAGTCCCGCACCGTCTCTGGGATGGTGTTTGGTATGCCAATGTGCGGTTGTAATGCAATTTTGCATGCGGTTCGGGGGCGCTGGAAGCACTTGTTTGGCAGGCCTCAAGGGTCGGCTGTGGATGGACACGTGCATGCGGATCCAGGTGCCATGCACACTGCAGCTGCATCTGTGCTGTCACATGCAAGGTTCCAGCCCGTGCACAATGCGGCAGGTGGGGCAGGGTGGGCGGGCAGGTGGGGCGGGGTAGGAATCCAAAGGCCACTAGGGTGTGGCTGTGAAGGACTCACTGGTACCTAGACAGTTGATGGTGCAAAGCTGCAAGCTTGCGATTGCAAGTAGGTCGCTCTTGACTTTTGACGGTGACGTGGATGTCCCACCACTCACTCCCTCACCATCGCCCAAGAGCGGTGTGTGAGCAGCATCCGCCCGTCGTTGCATGACGACGCCGACGTGCTGACAATATGTTCCATGCTGCTTGCCTGCCTGAACCTTTCGTCCCTGAACACGGTCACCCCTGGCTGGTCGTCGGGGGCGTTGCGATTCGTCCTCCCGCCCACCAGGCCGACCAGCAGCTCAAGCGCAGCGGCGGCGCGGGCGCCACGCTCCCGGCAGGCGCAGCAGGCGCGCAAGACGTGGCCATGCAGGACGCCAACCACGCCGTCATCAAGCCCTCGGCGCCCATGGGGTACGCTGCACGCCTGTCTCAATATGACTTGAGATTTCGCTATGTATGGGCCTGCTGCCTGCCTCCGCTGCTTTATCCGTACAGCCATGCGTGAACGCATGCGCTTGTGCAGCATTTCGAAATGGCGGGTGTGAATTTCAGCGCATGAATGTGTCTGTTCACGTTCTGCGACTGTATGTCATGTGTACTTGTATTGTGTGTATTGTTCTTCACAGGGCGGTCAACCCCATGCCGCAGCTCGTCAGCAAGCCGGCTTGGATCGATAAGGACTGGAACATCGTGCACGACCGCCACAAGCCGCTCAGCGCGGCGGCCCTGGCGGCAAGCGGTTGGAGCGTAGGTGAGCGGCGGTGACGGCGGCGGCAGCGCATTAAACCATGTATTCACACATGCGTGCGGGCTGCGTGTCTGCGCGCACGTGCCGTCGTGTGTTGCACACTTGCACCGCTAAGCGCCCCCCACCAAACGTATGCGTCTCGCATGCTCCGGGTGTGTGGGACATCATGACTGTCCGTGAGGCACGAGGTGCTCCACATGGGTGTGGCGGACAGCACACAGCTGTTGCTACATGCTCGATGACCGATATGTGCGATGGGAAAACACACGCGAGGCAGCAATACGTGCATGGTTGTGGAGGCATGCAGCATGCTAGGAATCCACCCATAGTATGACCATGAGAACATACGGGGGGGGACGTTTGAGGTTGTTGCCACTGGGCACCAGCTGGGCGCGGGGCGATGTTGAAGCCTCTGGTTGGCAGCTCGATGCAAGCAGATTTACCCAGGTAGTGATCGGGTCAACCTTTTCCCGGCCCGGCAAGTGCGCCTGAGGTCGTTTCATGCAGTGTCAACGCCACCTTCGCCAGCATGCTTGGCTCAGCGTCATTCCGATCTGACTGCATGGTGAACCCATCAGGACATCAGATAGGCCGGATGCTGTTGGAGGGTATCCGCGGGGCAGCCCTGGCGGGGCCAACCCTGAACGCATGCATACCGGTATGCCGCCTGACTCTACAGGCCAACAGCAGCACCGCAGTGTTCAGATGCTTCTGCCGCGGGCGACGCCACCCTCTTGCTCTCCCGCCCTTGCTTCGCCTGAGCTGTGCTGGTGCTGGTGCTGGTGCTGGTGCTGGTGTTTGTGCTTGCAGAGATTCCGCGGAAGAGGTCGCTGCAGGAAGCTTTTGGCTCGCTGCTCATCCTCTGAGCTGTGGTGGGCAGGTCATCTTCATCCAGGTGTATATGTGTGACGCCTGAAGCCACATGCAGATCTACAGACCGTGCACGCACACCACTCGCTGAGCAGCCCGTCTCAGCCACATCTGATAACTATGCCCAGTGCAGTAATCGCCGGATTGCTGGCATGGTGATAATTGCATGGATCACTTTATTCACTTCTCACTCATGTCTTAGCGCGTAAAGCGTTGGCCTTGTGTGGCTTGACTCGCGCCCGCAAGCGTGTTCAGTCCTCGCCTGGAGGGGAGTATCGGCTTCGGCTAGAAGGCTCCGTTTGTAAAGACCGCTGAACCCCTTACCCTGCTGTGGTGCACACCGGCCTCATGAACACCTGGACTGAGCTGCGGCGGAGTGCTGACCAGCCGACCCTGCAACAGACTGTGCACACCTGCTCCCCTGCCCACTCCTGTCCCCCGCGCGGCCTCGGACTGGGTGTATAGACTGCTTCGTGGTGTGTGGCGTTTCTGGTAGGGCTGGATTATGCTCTGCCGTGTCACATGCTCCATACCCCACCGCAAATCCTACTCTGGTGCACATTCGAGCCCCAACTAAATGCACACATGACACATTCGCTGTAAGTGACTGCACGTGCCCTCCAAGCCACTCGTACACGCTAGCACGCAGCCATGCTGTGATGTGAAACGGCAGCACTTGTCCAGGTCATATCCTGGCAGTGCGTTGTGGCGTGGCTGCTACACGCACTGCTCGTTGATTCAATGTGTCTTACGCCCCGTGCCTTACTGTCCTGCACCATCATCTTTTCCGTCTGGCTGGCCGAAATTGTGCGCGTGTCTCCTCTCACGCGATGTAGCGTGTATTGACGTAATGCGTGTTATGCAGGCATGTGTGGCGATGTGGATCTTTCTGAGAGGGACTTGCAAGGTCTTGACGGTCCTTGTGCAAGCTCCATAGAAGAACTTGTGGAACTGTCGGTGTTGTAGTCAATACAAATCCTTTCGTATTCAGCTCTCATAGCTGTGGCGTCCGGCCACGTGCGGGGCCACGTGTGGGTGTTGGTGCGCTGGTATTGTTTGGCAAGCAACAGGTGGTGTGTGTCCCTTCGCAGTCGATGGTGGTGTGTGTGCAGATACAGTTCAGCTTTGTGCCTTCTGGCCTGTGTTGAAGGAAAGGCTTGCTTATTGAGCATCGTGGCAGCCCACCTGATGGGCTTAAAGCAGTTGGCACGACCGGCGGTCTTAAGCACGTGAGCTCCTGTAAATTCTGTCTGGCGCTTTATCTGCTGAACATACTAAACAAGGCTTTTACCTGGTAAAACTGGTCTACTTGCAAACCGGATAAACGGCCTGTGCTTCCACGCACCTGCGGACGCTCTGCACCGCAGTGGCCAAAGCTTTTGCAGTGTCCAGGCAGTGGCTGTAATCAATAAACTGTTTGAGTTTATAATCACATGCAGCAGGCATTCGCCGTGGCAGGGTGCAAGTGTATTGTCGCGCGTGTCAGTTTTTGAGACTCAACATCCCTGTGCTTGTCAGAGCTGCTCGGATCAGCTAATACTAAATCCCTGGAAACCCTTACAATCTTTAATTCTTTTCCAAAGCAAGGCTGGTCCTGACAACGTTATTAAGGCGCGTGTCCGTTGGCCTCAAAAACTGGCACACCTTCGTTTCACACACTTGAGCAGTCCCTGAGCAGGCTTTGCCCGTGACCGCTCTTTAAGCTTGGAGCCTGGCTGACTAACTTGCCATGGGGCGGGAAAATTTCCTACGCTAGACGCTGGGGACGCTGGTCACTGTGCCAGCGCTTGGAGTTTTGGGTGTGCCGTGCACGCGTGCAGCATGAAACATCGGAGCCGGCCGCGGAGCTGGATGGCGCGAGCGTCCAAAACAGTATGTTATACTTGGTATTCCTTGTCTTGATTGGTCGCACTGGTCTGTCATCCCATAAGCATCCTACTGTGCACCGTCTTGGTTAAACCACGCGCAGCAAGCCGACCATAATGTGGCGCCCCTGTCCTTCTGTTAAACGCAGGCTTGGAGCTTGCTTGCTGTGTCAGTGGTGCTCCTGTTCCAGCGAGCTGCGGCTGTGAATGATGAGACTACGGACTCCATTGAGTTGCTTGCGCTCAGCAACAGCGCTGACAGTGCGGTTCTGGGAGCGATGGGCTGGACAGGAACTACCCCTTGCACAAGCAGTAAGCACCTGCGGAGTTGCACGCAGCTCAGGGTTGCACATCTTTGGTCATGCGCCTACAAGGGCACGTTGACTGACGAGACCGAACACGCTTGCTCCAGCGTTCCTCTCTATGGCTGACCTGCGTTTGTGAATGCCGCCCTGTAGGCTGGACTGGAGTCACTTGCCAGTCTGCTGGCTCGCCAGCCGTTCAGCGTGTTACCGGATTGGTGCTGGACAATGTGGACCTGGGACTTGGCTCTATCCCGGTGTCTATAAGTAAGTCCACATGGACTACGACAACTTGTTATTCTGTCAGACCTGGGTCCTGACCAAAGTGTGCACAAAACCTTTGTGGCATTCATGCACCAGACCGCACACGTCTGGGTCCGACAGAAAGACATCATGACTAGACATGTCCTGCGTTTGTCACAACGCAGGTAACTTGGATCAGCTCCAAGTGCTCTCACTGAGCCATACAAACATGTCAAGCTTCATCCCCGCATCAATGTCGATGCTCAGCAACTTGGACACGTTGGACTTGTCAAACAGCGGACAATGTAAGTGCGACGCAGACTGCAGGCAGAGCCACAGCTTGTTCACATCGAAGCAACATTAGGGCTGCCGAAAGGCCTAGCAAATTTGCAGAGCGCCAACTGGTACGCGTTGGCGTTCGTGCATCGCGCGCCGATTCACTTGAGCATTTGCGCGTGTGCGTAGAGCAACAAGGGAAGCTCTGTTAACGACACAGGGTGCACAGGTACCAAGGCGGTGACCTTGTGACTTGTGGTAGATTGCTGACAGGGCGTGGCCAATGTGATGGCATCCATGCAATTGGAATTGGCGTCAGTGCATCTGGCTTGGGGCTGTGCTGTCGGTGGTCGGACGGGAACAGAGTGCTCCTGCAGCTGTTGCTAAGCAATACACCAACCCAGCATCAACCATCCGTCCTTGATGGCGTGCCGCTCAAAGCGCGTTGGCCGCCGTGTGCCAGGCCATGCAGCGGCAGGCAGGCAGAGCTGGCTTCCGCCTTGCATGTCGTGTCCTGAGCTTGCCGTACAAGCATGATCTCAGCTGCACGCATGCACTCTTCAAGCACAGGCCCAACATGCGCCGTGCACCCTCACTGGGTGCTCTGCCAAGCTTAACATGCAAAACCACTGGGTCGGCAGCACGCAGTGCGCGCGCTGTTGCCACTGCACCTACCGAACTCCATCAATAAGCAACCCTGATCGGCTTGCAGCACCCTGGCACCTTAAACACACATGCACATACACACTGCATGGCCCCACGCGACCTCGCTTTTGACACACGCTGCAAGTAACCTGCGTGTGACCTGAGAGCCTGAGACAACCATCCTAGTTTTAAACCCCACACGCGACCAGCACGCCTCTTCTTTACCGCTGTGCTACCGTCCTGGCCCACGCCACGCGCTCGCAGTTGACGCCGTCGGGTCCACCGCACTCATGAGCCTCACCTCGCTCACCACGCTGCGCCTGGCGGGGAACCCCAAGCCAACATCACCGCCAGTGACGCTGGCGCCGGGCTTTGCAGCGCTGACCGGCCTGGTGGAGTTTGACCTAAGCTTCTGCGCCATGACCGGGACGCTGCCCCCGGATTGGAGCGCGCTCGTGGGCCTATCCTCCCTGGACCTCACCGGCAACCAGGCCTCGGGGCCGCTGCCGACGGAGTGGAGCGCGCTGACGGCGCTGATGGTGCTGCGGCTGCGGCAGAACGCGCTGAGCGGGACGCTGCCGCTGGAATGGGCCGCCATGAGCCAGCTGAATGAGCTGAACCTGGGCTCTAACCAGCTCTCGGTAAGGGGGAGGTCTGGGCGGCTGTCGAACAGCGTGCATCAGCTTCATGACAATTTAATCCCCTGTGCGTGCAGGACACGCAAATGCCGTGTTGCCGGGGGCTATACTATACAGGGCTGGGGCATCCATCCTGAGCACAGCTATGTCAGGATGGCAATGGTGTGAGACACGTGCGCACAACGCAACTGGTGTGCACGTACAATGGCAACCCCCGCAGGGCCCCGTTCCCAACGCCTGGATGGACTTCACCAGCCCTCCGCACATGCAGCTGTCCTATTTCGCCGCCCCCTTCAACCACCTCAACGGTTCCGTGCCGGCCTGGACGTACAGCACCAACCCCGGAGGCTACCCAGCGACACTGATGACACTTGACATAGGCCACAACCAGCTGACCAGTGCGTTTCCAACGTCGCTGTGGACCTGGTCGCAGCTGAAGTACCTGGATCTCAGCTACAACTCGATCTCCGGCGACTGGTACAACAATTTTGTGTCGAGTTACGCTTCGCAGATCAACCTCAAGACGATTCTTATGTCCCACAACCAAATCTCAAGCGCCAACATTGGAGCTATGGGTGCGTGTTGCATGGTGGTGCTTGCTGTGTTCCCCAGCACAGGCAGGGGCCGAATGCAGCAAGGCTTGCTCTGCTGCGCGGGGCCCGCCTGCAATCCACCACTACATGCGATGTGATGTGGCCTTTTGTTGCCTTCTCCTGCCGCAGATTACTGGTACTACATTACCCCACCCCTGCAGCATATCGACTTCTCATACAATCAGCTGGCAGGGTTCCTGCCAGACGCATGGGGCTTGTATGGCTATGCGGAAACACGACTGACCAGCATCAATTTCAGCAACAACAACCTCGAGGTAAGGTGCAGTGGTATGCCACAGCTGGGATGATTGGCTTGGCACCTTTCGTCATCAAGTAACCGCTGACTTCGCCGGCTTGCATGACAGCTGCACAGCCATGACGGTCGACAACGAGGACGTATGCCTCTGAACATGGGCAGACCTTTCCTGTTCACAGCATCTTCCTACCACGGCATACCAATGGGCATATCAATGAGCGCACGTGCGCGTAGTTGCATTTAGGAAGCGTGGTCCGGGGGGGCGGGCCTCTCCATCCCACGCTGTGTGCTATCGTGTCTGCGTGGTTGATCGTGCGTGATGGACTGATGGTGCTACCTGCAGGGCTCAATCCCAATCTCTTGGAGCCGCCTCTCCAGCCTGGCCTGTCTGGATCTCACTGGCAACACACGGATGTGTGGGTACACGCCGCCGCAGCTGCCGTGCTTTGACCTCACCGGCACCGGCATCAACACCGCCGCGTGCTCGATGACGGGCACAAGCACAGCTGCGACGACCGCCCCCAGCGAGTGCGTTGTGAAGAGCTCCACATGCGGGGCGGTGACAGCAACGCCCGACCCTGCGGACGCGACAAACCTGATGAACGTGCGCACACAATTAGGCATCCCTTCGAGCACTGGCGACTGGAACACCACAGGTGAGCAGCGGCGGTCCTGTCTGGAAATTCAATCTGTGTGTCTGCGCAAGATATGATGGCCTGCGTGCTGCGTGCGTGGTGCGTTTTGGTCGCTGGGGAAACAGTAGATGACCTTGGCATAGGGCACCGAACACGTGATGTGCTTGCGGGGTTGATGCAGGACCGCCGTGCTTTGCTTCGTCGCCATGGACGGGAGTGCTGTGCGATGCAAGCGGCAAAGTCACCGGCCTGTAAGTTGGCACCCGCGGACTCAGAACCATTGCCATATTGTGATCACCGTGCTTGTCCCGCTGCGACCAAGCACCTGTTGGCTCACCTGTTGCTGCTGTGCAAACCGTCCCCCTGTTTCGGCATTTCAAGGTGGCTGCTGCGTCCTATTTCCTGCCTAGCCACACACGCAGCTGACACCAGCCAGCCACGCTCTAGCTCCCCAACACGCATCTTGTACCGCGCTCGGCGTGCGCCCCTGCGCAGGCACATGCGGAGCATCCTGACCACGGCCGCGCCGTTGCCGACGGCCGTGTCCGCGCTGACGCGCCTCATTTACCTCGACATGTCCAGCAACTCCATCACGGGGGGCTTTCCGCTGCAGTACTCTGCGCTGACCAACCTCACGCTGCTGGACCTCAGCGAAAACACGCTGTCGGGCGCACTGCCTGGATACTTCCAGGTGCGGATCAGCCTCTCTGAGCCTGAGCATGCGATAATCCAAATGATCCGAATGATTTGAACGCTGCAAAAATAAGTCCTGCTACCTGTAGCATCGGCCGCAGGAGTGCCCGACAGTACAGCATGGCAGCGCTCGTGGGCGATGCGATCCACTGCGTCTGGGCTTGGGCTTGCAGTGCTTTACTCACACATGCTGTGTAATATGTGATGCAGGCGTTCGCTAAGCTGCGCATGCTACGGCTGAGCGGCAACACGCTCGCGGGCGGAGTGCCTGCGGCATGGAGCACGCTCGGGGGGCTGCAGGTGAGGGAGAGCCTGCCAGCCATGCTGCACCACAGGCCAACGCGCTTTGCACTGGGCCAAGTAGCGATCAGCACGTTCAGTCGTTCAGTCAATGTGCTCCACATTCACGCCCTGCCCGATCACCTAGGACGGCATGTCGGCGTTGCACAAGCTGCCCTGAACTACACACACACCTGCTAACGTGTGCGCAGGAGCTGGACCTGGCTAAGAACGCGCTGGGCGGCCCGCTGCCTGCTGTGTGGGCGTCCATGGCGTCGCTCACCAGCCTGGACCTCAGCAACAACAACCTGGGGGTGAGCGGCAGCACCACACCAGGACACGCACACTGATAGTACTGATCGTAGAGATGGGCCCAGCATGCTGGCGACCGCGTCAGCCGCCACCCACCATGGATCCGTTGCTGCATGCGGTCGCCGTGTCCTGCGTCACGCACAAGCTGGGTTTGAGGGTCGTGTGAATGTGTGAAATTGCCACTTCATTTTGCAGGGTGCGGCACTGCCTGCGGCATGGTTCTCCAGCACAGGCATGACGAGCCTGCGCTCGCTGCGAGTGTCCAGCGCCGGCCTGGGCGGCCCGCTGCCTGGCCCTGGGCCCTCCTTCACCGCCCTCACCGAGCTGGACCTGTCGTACAACGGGCTAGCGGGCGCGATCCCGGCCCAATACAGCGCCCTCCTCAGCATCCAGCACCTCGCCACGGTCAACCTTGGGAACAACCACCTCAACGGCACGCTCGGATCATACTGGCTGAACCCCAGCACCACGTTGACCTCACTGGACTTCAGTAATAATCAGCTGAGCGGCCCGCTGCCAAACGTGGGCTCCCTCCCGCCGTTCCTCAAGCATTTGTACTTGGACCACAATCAGTTTTCCGGGCCCGTGCCAGCGTCTTTTGCGTTCACCGGAATGGACCCTGCGAACAGCAACTCATGGCCGTTTTTCTACTGCCTGTCGCTGGACAACAACCCGGGGCTGTGCGGCGCGCTGCCCCACAGACAGCCCTGCACGATGCAGGCCAACACTAGCCTGAGTGAGAGTCACAATGATTGCCGCAGTACATGCAGTGTATCAATCGCGCTTGGTTTGCAAATACGAAAGCGTCCTACCCTTGGTTCCAAGTGCACTGTCAGTGTGCATGCAAAGCATTACAACCCCTGCACGCCTGCAGCTCCTGGTATGGTGCCCCGTGCCCTCCTCTCATTTTCGTGCGTCCAGACAGCAGCTAATGCCTTTGCGGAGAAGCTTTGCCTGTACTGCCTGATGTTTCGACTGCTGAGACTTTGCCATGTTGACGTATGTGGCTCGCTCCTCCGCAGGCCGTGACTGCGGCAACGGCACCGTGCTGCCTCAGTCGCAGTGCATTGAGTGGAACGCGCTCGGCGGCATGTCCCCCTACGCCCACCCCAGCTGCAAGTACACGCCAAGCCTCTCCCCGGACTGGAACGCGCTCTACGGCCTCAAGCGCCTCTTTGCGACCTGGGACACCAATCAGGACGCCTGGAGCGGCGGGGACGCGTCCTGGCAGGGCTACGAGCCCTGCCGCGCGCCCGTGTGGCGAAACGTCACGTGCAACAGCGCGACGGGCAGGGTTGAGGGCGTGGACTTTCGCGGCGGTGTGCTGTCCAACACGGGCTGGACGGGGTCGCTGGGAGGCCTCTCGGAGCTGAACACGTTCATGGTGGAGAACCGTGGGCCTGTGTATCAGGGCTGGCTGGGGTACCCCACCGCCCTCAACATGTAGGTTGAATGATGGATGACAATGCTTCTCTGAGACTCCTCACTTCACCTGTGTTCTTGGCCAGCTCTTGTGCATGTTACACGGGTGTGAGCATTTTTGTGGATGCATACCGTGTTCATATGGCTATGCGGGATGTGCGAACCGAAGCGCATGGCTGCAATGTTGGAGCCTGGCAGTGATCGTACATTGTGACCACCTGCTGTGTGTGCTGTTGTTACTGCCGCTTGCTGTTGCTGGTGCTGCTTCCGCTGATGGTGACTGGCCTCGCTGCTACTGCTGCTGCTGCATGCGCGCAGCCTGACCAAGCTGACCCGCCTGGAGCTGCACGGCTGGATCACTGGCAACTCGGAGGACATCGGCCTACACCTCACCGGCCTGCAGCGCCTGGACCTCAGCAACTCCATGTCCCAGGTGCGCACGGGCAGTGCGCTGACAGAAGCAGCCGCAACGCTCCAGAGCCAGCTGCGCAACACAAGCAGATTGAGCAGGCAGTGTATCGCAGTCGCGTGACATGCTGAATTTGCACACGCATACGTGCTTGTTGGATTTCGGTTCTCCACTACCGGCCACGCGTCGGTTGATGCGTGATTTGGGTCTGCGTATGAGGTGGCCGTGCATGTGCAACAGAGTGACAGTGTGTTAAAACACCGTCGTTGTCGTGCTACTTGCACAGAACAACCTGCAGCCCACGTGGTCATCGCTGGCGGCGCTCACCTACCTCAACCTCTCCACCTCGGGCTTCGGCCTCCCCACAGCGGCCCACATGCCCACCTACGCGGGCATGACCAGCCTGCAGGTGCTGGACCTGTCCAACGTGCAGGGCGCGTCATGGACCGCGCCGCCCATAAACATGATGCAGCCGTTTGTGAACGACACCCTGCAGCCAGGTGAGCCGTCCGCGCGGCAGTATACCCAGCTGTAAAGAGCGTGATGAGTGACACGCGGAGTCGGCTCTGTTGTGTGGCACACAGAATATAGCCCTGCCCAGATCCAGGGTAAATGGCGTCCAAGCAAGCTTTAGAGCTGTGGCGTGCGATCTTCGCACATCGTTGAACTGCCTTCTAGACTGGAAATGCTTGTTGGCGTGTTGCAAGTAATGTTATAGTTTTGTTCATACAGTAATGACCCATCATGCGCGCCTGCGCCTGTGCTTTGTGGCATCTGTGCTGCGGGCCTCGTGCAAGCAGGTCACGCACGAGGCATGCGCATCACACCAGCTGGCAGGCAGTGATGTGGGGCCTTGATGTGCGTTGGTGCGCGCCTCCCCACCCACCTGTTCGCAGATTTTGCGAGCATGCCTGCGCTGCGCAAGCTGTACTTCAGCCGCAACGCCTTCCTCGCTGGGAGCATCCCCCAGGAGTGGGCCAACGGGTCGTACCCGCTAGCGGCCCACCTGCAGACGCTTGCCCTTGACAGGTAAGCAAGCCATCATCGCCTGGCGGCGCACGACTGCCGACTCACATGAGTACCGTATGTGACTATTTAGAACGGACATTTTCGCTCACTCGCTCTCGTGCATCAATGAATTGCTTTGTTGCTGAGGTGCTAGAGGGGCTCAACACGTGTTGACAATGTTCTGCTACCTGATGTTTCGAAACATGCAACATGCAGGGCCAATCTGGGGGGCACAATCCCTGCGCAGTTCAACAGCATGCCGGCACTGCAGAACTTCACGGTGTTTGGCAACCGCGACATGTGTGGCCCGCTTCCCAGCGGCGGCACCGCGCTATGCCTGGAGACCAGCGTCACCAAGCTTGGTGGGGACAGAGCCCGCGGACAAATGTATCAAGCTGCCTTGCTGGCGTGATCTCCGCCTGCCAGTTGTCACAGTGCCAGGCTGGACAGCTTGTGTGCAGGAGAGAGACGCCCATGAGGCCATGCAGTGTGATTCCCATAGATTCCCCTCAGCATGTGTGTTGTTGTTGTGGCTGCCCTGTTTTGGCATTGAGAACGTGGCAGTCATGCTGCACTGATCCCCCTCCATGCGCCTGGCCCTCTGCTTGTACGCCGGTCTGCTGGAGGCAACGCAGCCCGCGCTGCATGTGGCCAGCGAATGCATGGATCATTGGCTCGGCTCCCCTGGTTGCGACTGCATCGCGCCCATGCTGTCCTCATGATGCGCTTGCGTGTGTTGTGCCCGCAGGCCTCGACTGCGCCAACAACGGCATGGTGCTCTCTGCACCCATGTGCACGCCGCAGTACGTTGACCCCATGTTCACCACCCCTGGAGCCTCGGGCGCTTACGCCAACCTCTCCGCGCAACTGATCGGAGCAATGTCGGGGGCCACCCCCAGCTGGGTTAATTGGGTGGGCACAAACCCCTGCGCTGTGCCGATGTGGAATGGCGTGGGGTGCTCGTCGTCCGGGGCCATCTCATGGATACAGATGCGCGGTGTGAACCTGACGGGGCCGTTGCCGCCTGCCATTGCTGGCTTGGCGTCAAGCCTGGTGCAGCTGGACCTCGGAGACAACTCCTTCACAGGTGGGCGGGGAGAGGGGTCTGAAGGGCAAAATACCATGTCTCCATGGAGAGGGAGATAGGGAAAGGAGGAGAAAGCGAGACAGTCTCCACGTGCTACCTCGTATGTGTATCCGCTTGTCGCTTGCCTGACGCCGCCACACTGTTCTCGCGCGCGTCATGCTCGCATCACGCGTCTGCCCCCCAGGCCCTCTGCCCGACGCCTGGTCCGCGCTGACCGCTCTCACCAAGCTTGTGCTGGACTCAAACGCGCTCTCGGGCACGCTGCCGGCCGCTTGGTCCAACCTGGTGCACCTATACTACCTCGACATGTCCCACAACACATTTACGGTGAGTCTGTGACGAGGATACGGGCGGTTAGACACATTGCCGAGGGCGGGGATCAACTTATCTAGCGTTATCAGTTATGTGAAGGCAGTGGAGCCCTACGTCCGCCCAGCTTGGTGCACCACCTGCATGCACCACTAGTGCCTGGGGGCAGCGAATGTACCCTGCAGCCTCAGCAGGGAAGGCTGTAACAATAGCCGAGGTACAGCACGCCCGTGTGCATCATCTGCGATCGCGCCTGCATGCTGAGTGTCAGCAGGGCACGCAGCAAGTGCTGAGTGGTGGCTACCGACCACACACTGCAATCGTCCAGCTGGTCAAGCCTGCCTAGCTCTGACCATTCATACCAATCCCGTGTACGCACGCACGCGCTGCACATGTGCTTATTCGCTGCGCACCTGCAACAAGATGGACGTTGCGTAAACACATCTGTGCGGGTGCTCTTCTGCTTGCTTGGCGTCCGCAGGGAGGCGTCCCGAACAGCTGGGTCCAGACACCCGGACTGGGAGTCCTAAATAGGAACAACATGTACTTGGGCTATACGGCGATGGACCTCCTGCGCTGCAACTACTGCAACCTGTCGGGACCGCTGCCTCAGATTGGCACCGTTGGTGCAACCTTTTAGTGAGTCTCACCTTAGGACATGGGGGCATGTCAGTGCAGTGCTACAGCTGGACCGCCCGGCTCAGCATCCTGGCGCTCACTACCATTGCAGTATGCTGTTGGGAGCAAGCTGCCACTGTACTTGTTAGGGGCGGGCATGGCTCTGACTCTATGGCGCGACGCTGTGTTTGTCTATGACATCCTCTGTTTTGCCCCATTCCTGCTCTCTGCACTGCAGCGTACAACGGATCAATTTTGCACACAACAGCTTCAGCGGCACCATCCCGCAGTGGTGGCTGGCAAGGATCCAGGAGCAGGACCTGTCATACAACTCCCTCACCGGCCCGTTGCCTATATTTGAGTCCCCGCATCGCCGCATATACTTCGAGTACAATCAGCTGTCTGGCGCTATTACAAGTGGGTAACGTCACCTGAACAGCGCAGGCAGTGTTGATTACCGTGTCTGACATTGTCATGCAAGGGTGCTGCATTACAGTCTGTGCATGGTTGGCATGCCTGACCAGCATGTCGTGTGTATACCGAGCAAGATTCAGCTCCCGCAGCGGCATCTCTGGCATCCCTGATGGATCTATGGAGCTGTAGCCCCCTCATCTGCTGGGAGCACGCCCGCACGCGGCCTGATGCTCACGATAGCCCACCAGCAGCGGGTGCCTCATTGGTGCCGCGGCGCAGGACCGCTCGTGCCCTGCATCAGGTCCCTCTTGTGGCTGCGTGCATGCATGCGGGTGTGCTGCAGATTGGGATTACAACTGGCAGTGGAACGAGATCCGCCTGCGCGGCAACCAGTTCAGCGGGCCGCTGCCGTCCAACCTGTACACCCAGTGGCAGCTCAAGCTGCTGGACGTGGCGGACAATATGCTCACCGGAACAATCCCGGACAGTGAGTGATTGCAGATTGCGGTAGTAGATAGGGTATGTAAGAATCTAAATCTAAATCTAGATCAGGTATGAGACCATATCCTCATTGGTGTCAGCGGGGTGCCTAGGAGGCCGGTGCTGTTCGGCCGGGTGTGGCGCACCATACGGTACCTGCATCGTTTGTCATGCAAACTCGTTATGCGTTGGCTCGGGCAGTCTTCCGTTCTTTGTGCCTGTCTGCTGGGAGCCTGGCCCATTCGGTCACCACGCTCATGATGCGATCGACGCTCACCGTGAGTGGCTTGCGCTGCAAACGCTTGTGTGTGCAGGTTGGAGCGGCCTGTCAAGCCTGCAGCACGCGTACTTGCAAGACAACGCGTTGACCGGCAGCTTGCCAGCGTCGTGGACGAGCAGCATGCCGAACCTGGCTGAGCTCTACCTATCCGGCAACGCTCTCAACGGCTCCATTCCTGGCAGCTGGGCCGCCTGGGACGGCAGCAGCTCGATGCAATGCCTGAGCTTGGATAGCAACACGGGCCTATGCGGGGTGCCGCCGGCATCCATGCTGTGCCTCAACGAGAACGGGACCCACATCGGTAAGCGCCTCCTGGCATGATTACAGTTGCAAGCCTGGTCTATCACGTCATAAATCAATGCCGCTGGGCTTTGGGTACATGCCGCTTTGAGCGTGTCCTTGATTTCCTTTGTGGAAACAGCTTCACATAATACGGTAGTTGGGATGTGGCCGCCGCTTGTATGCAGGCATTTGCAGGAGCCGGCAGCTACATACCATAGCAACACAGCAGGTTGGGTTGTCTGTTTAACTGCCGTTTGTTCTCCTTGCTCTTGCAGGCCAGGATTGCGCGACGAGCACCGCCCTGGCGCCGCCCGGCTGCAGCCCCAACCAGGGCTACACGTGCGACCCGGTGGCGGACCGCTTTGCGCCGCCGCCCGCGCCCCCACCGCCTACTCCCCCGCCAGGCGCTAGCGCAGATGGACCGGTGAGGCCCAGCGGCCCTTGCTGTGGGCCTGACAGAGCTGCTAGGGCTGCTGCGGATAGGCCTGAACAGCATCGCTTGAGTGGAGACCAAAAGATGCATTCTTTTCTGGCCAGTCTGTTGCACAGGGACTGACCCAATGCAAGCTTGAATATGCACACTAGGCAGCAGCAAGCGACCAGGATTTGGCTTTTGGACGAATGTGACATGTGTAACGCATGTAACAGACAGCGACACCACGTCGAATGCTCAGAAAATCAAGGGTCATGCGCTGCTGCCCATCACCACCTGGTAACCCCCCAGTTATGCACATACATATCATGACCGCTGCATAAAACTAGCGTCAATGCCATTATCGCGCAGGCGCTTCTGGCGCTCCGGGCGGCGCTCGTGGACCCTAGCGGCGCCCTCCTGCAGTGGAACACCTCGGGGCCCGACCCGTGCGCCAACGGCTGGACGCGCGTGTTCTGCACTGTGCTCAACGGCGCCAGCGTGGTCAACGGGCTGGACTTCAACAACATGCAGCTCATGGGGCCGCTCAGCGCGATCAGTGGGCTTCCCAACCTGCAGGTTTGTTATAAGGGACGGAGAAAACACACGCGGGACTGCCTGCCTGGGAAACGCTGGAAACTGGACTGCTCCTGGCCAGCAGATTTGTGCCTGTTTCGGGTGCTTGCCCGATACCACAGCTCGGGTGTGGCTTGCTCCCTCGTGTTGTCTGTCTGTGTGTGCTGGTGCACAAGTGACATGTGCATATCCCGGGGTGCATATCTCTTTCAACCGCTCTTGGTGTTGTTGTGCGCCCGCAGAGGCTGATCCTGTACGGCAACTCCTTCACCGGCCCGCTGCCGGACGCCTGGAGCGCGCTGACCGGGCTCTCGGAGCTAACGCTGTACGGCAACGGCCTCACCAGCAGCCTGCCCAACTCATGGGGCGCGCTCACGGGCCTTACCTCCCTGGACCTCTCCATGAACGACCTGACGGGCACGCTGCCGGCGGGGTTCAAGTACTGGAGCAGCATCGTGTCGATCAACCTCGCCCACAACCCCCGGCTGGAGGTGAGAGAAGAATGAGCTATGGTTGGGAGAACAGGCATCGCTATAGTCAGGATCTGCGCAGTCGCCACTGCTGGCGGCGTCATGGTTTCTTGTGCCAAGGGGTGTGACGCTGTGTTTGTGGTTCCACAAATTGCACCGCTATGGGTTTTGGCAGTATAATGGCGGCGTCAAAGCACGTGCCTGCAGCATGGGCCTGCTGCATGGGCAGCAGCGTGAGCAGGCGCTCTTGCGCACCTCACAGTGCATAATGTCCTTGCTCAAGTCGCTGCTGAACAAGCACGCCTGCCAGAAGATTGAGCGAGAAACATGCCATTGATTGCCCTGTCTCATGCCCTGTCCTGGCAAGCTTGAACTCGCTGCGCACGTGCCTCTGTGTCTCATGCTATCGATGGTGCTCAACTGCTTAATTGGGTGATGCCTGGCTGACTGGGGAGTAAGCTGGTTGCTGAGCTAGTGCGGTCATGTGTTGCTGCGCGCAGGGCACGGTTCCGGAGGATTGGTTCTACTTGGATGCCATCAACGCCATGTCCTCGTTAGAAACCCTCATGATCTTCAACAACAGCCTGAACGGCACGCTGCCGCGTATCGCCTACGCCCCGAACATCGACACACTTGTGTTGGCAGGTGCGTGAAGCTTGCACGCATGCCTGGGTGGCAGGTCGCACTTGTGCATGCTTTGGCAAACATCTACCATGGGTTTGTAAGATTGCCCTTGTCAACGACTTTGCGCCGTGCTCTGTCCGTGTGTTTTGTCATTGATGCAGGCAACCGCTTCACGGGCACCATGCCCTCCAGCTATGCGTCGCTGACTGCGCTGCGCAACCTGGACCTGGGCGCCAACAGCCTGGGCCCCAGCCTGCCGGTCAGCCTGCCCACCAGCCTGCAGACGCTCGCGCTGGACAGCAACCACTTCAGCACAGCGCTGCCGCCAGGTGGGTTGTGCGCCTCACAGCATAGATGCCCAGAGGATCTCTGGGGCATTCTCAAAGTCTCAGAGCCTGACTCTAGTGAGAGCACGCGAGGCTGCCATCGCTCATGCTGTGCTGCACTGCTGCACATCGCCTTCTGCCTGCAAACAGCTGGGCTGTCCAACACGCAGGAGGGGGCTCGAGCTGGAAGGGTGTGTGACGGATGCCGATGGTTGCTTAAGTTGGTTTAAGGGTTTTGATTTGACACTTGGTTTGTTTGCTGTCCTTGAATTTGCAGAGTGGGCCGGCCTTCCAATGCTCATTGAGCTGCGTGTGAACAACAACACTGTCTCAGGGGGCATCCCGCAGGCATGGACCAACGGCACCGGCTGCCCCATGTGCATGATGAACAGCTTGCGGCGCTTGGACCTGTCTTACAACTCCCTCAGCGGTCCGCTGCCCATGGGTGAGTCCTGCGCCACAGCCTCACTGCATCATTTGCATGGCACTCAGCATCCGTCTGTTTGCTCTTTTGATCGACTGGCTTCACATGCGATGATCTCGGAGGCCGTTTGCAAATGCTGGGTTGGGAGTGCCCTGCCTGTTTGCAGGGTGTGTAAACTGTAAAGCATGGTGTGATGCATGCAAGTATGCAGTAGCAAATGCAGCATGAGGTCTGGAGCATGCAGGCCATCAGGAGTCAATCCTGGTCGGCATCCACAAGACTGAACCTTGCATACTGAACCTTGCATCCACAAGACTGAACCTTGCATGCTGCTTATTATATTGCTTATTATGCTGCTTATTATGCTGCTTTCCTTAGCGCTCATTTGGACACGCGTATAAATGTGTGTGGCGTGATGTCTGTGTGCGTGTGCACAGGGTTCGGAGGCTTCTCCGCGCTGCAAGAGCTATACCTACAGGTGAGCAGGGCACAGCTGCATCCAGCGCGCAATCTACATCCGCTCGGCCGTGGGCTTGCTGCTCCTGTCCCCAAACGCCACACTTTGTAGCTGAAGGAGACGCTTTTGGACATAGTTCATTAAACAGGGTTAACGGGTTAACTGAAATCGTGTCCTCCCGCCCCCCGTCAGTCTTGGATTGTATGCTTGCTGTGTGTCACACTGCTTACTCCTCGTTGCATTCGCAGCGCAACATGCTCTCGGGCCCGCTGCCGGATCTTGCTTCTGCATCAACGCCCCTCGCCGCCGTCCTGGACCAACTCAATATCGCGTACAACAACTTCTCGGGTGTTATTCCCGCTGGCTGGAGCGGCTTCGCTAACGTCAACGGCGGCGTGCTGCGGTGCCTTCAGTTCCATTTCAACCCACTCATTTGCGGCGTCATGCCGGCCGACCTCCCCTGTCTCAACAACGGGATGGTGCCTTCAGCGGCACCCGGAACGTCCCTATGTAAGCCGTGCTATGAAGTTGTAAGCAGCGTGAGAAGAAGATCTATGCCCCGCTGCGGCTTCGTATGTGTTCGTACCGCAGACTCAAGGGGACGGGGGGTTATGGTCAAAAGCTCTGTCGTGTTGGTTTGTGACACCTCACGTCCGCGATGTTGGTGCTTGGCCCTCTGGCGTTTGTGTGTCCTGCAGACCTGGACTGTGCAACTCGCAGCACCGAGCTGCCGGTTTCGACCTGCAACAACCTCGGCGTGTCGTGTATGCAGTCGTACCAGCCCTTGATGGCCGTGGGGGCGATCATGCCGCGCTTCCCCGCCGAAGGCCCAATCGTCAGCCTGCACCCGGACGTGCCTGCCCTGAAAGCGCTGCGTGACGCGTTTGGCGAGCAGCTGATGCAGCAGACTACACCGCCGGCAAAGGTAGGCTTTGCCCTCCGACTGCCTGTGACCGTGCTGCAATCTTTGTACGTGTGGGTATTCAGGTGCCGCCTAGCAAGCCACCCGCCCAGCAACTTGGCAGTCACATGCATGCCGTGGCTACGTCTTCGCCGCTCAGCCGCATGCCCACACGTGCACCCGCAGGCTATGCCGAGTTTGCCAGTGACTGTGTTGTTGGCTTTGCTCCCAATGAAATGTACTGCGGTGTTGCCTGCTGAATTTCGTGTTGTTGTGCAGCCGGAGACGTGGATGATCTACGGGGCCTGGGATCCCGTCATGGCGCCCTGCACCACCACCGCGCCCAACTGCACGGCCTGCAACCTGTGGATGCCACGCTGCGGCACTGCCAGCACCTGCAACTACCCCTACATCACCTGCACCAACGGCCGGGTGTCAAGCGTCCTGCTGAGTAAGTGACCCCTTTCAAGCCAGATTATGCTGGAAACTTGGCAAGTCATAATCGCTGCAACCACATCCACTGAAACCGCCCATTAGACGTGTCATCATTGGATTGGTCCATAGATTCCACCAGAGACCTTGAGTCTTAGGAGCCCGTGATCTAGGCCCTGGATGCATGCATTGCATGTATCTGGGCATAGAGCACTTGCAGGCGAGGGCATGACATGATCCTCTCAACTGCTGTCACAACAACACGTGATGTCCGATGCGGGCGTGCGGCTGCGTGTGTGTGCAGACTGGGAGCGCGTCCCTGCACTCACCCGCACTCCGCTCAGCATCTTCCAGGGCGACCCTCAGCAACTCATGGTGGAGGCGCTGCCCGGGCCCTCCCTGGCGACGCTCAGCGGTCTGCAGGAGCTGCAGCTGTACAATGTCGGCGTCATGGGAGGCACGATGCCCAGCCAGCTGTCCGTGCTGACTGCGCTCAGGTCGTTCAGCCTGTCAGACGGGCCCATGATGAACGGCACGCTCCCGGCCCAGTGGAGTACGCTGACGCGCATGTCCGACCTGCGGCTTGAGGGCTTGGAGCAGCTGTCCGGTGAGTGACACACCGCGTTGGAGAACGCATGGGAAGTGTGCAAAGGCTGCCTGTGTGCACGTGTGTGACTGTTGGGGTGGGGGGGGGAGGGGTGCGTGTGGAGCTTTGCTCAGATGCGTCTCAGCAATGGCTTGTGCTGCCATCAAACCAGCTAGTGATAGGGAGTGGGGGCTGCCATATCAATGCTACTGGAGCAGTAATGCTGGAACTCCTCCGTTGACACTCACCGCCACAAATGCCTGCACAATTGTTAGTGGCTGGCGGGTTTCCGTAAGGTAATTCTTGATGTGTTTGCTAAACCTCCAGGCACGCTTCCCAGCTCCTGGAGCACCTGGGGCACCAGCATGCGCAGCCTCAACATCTCCTTCATGGGCGCCGGCCTCTCAGGCGGCCTGCCTGCCTCATGGGCAGCGTGGTCCGGCCTGAAGGTCCTGCACCTGTCCGGGCTGGCTGGTGTCAACGGAACTATCCCTGTCTGGGGCTTCTCCTCCCTCACCAACCTCACCCTAGGTGAGCAAGATGGTTGAATGTTTGAGTGCGCAAGAAAGTCAAAAACAGGCGCCCAATGTTGAAATAGGTGCAGGCCATGTACAGGCTGCTAAGTGCTCAGCCAGCCGCATGTGGGAACACTGTGAGGGTTTCACGTTGGCAGTGAATTGTGATTGTACACCAGCCTTGTTTTGGTCACACCCAAACAACGGGCTTGTGTGCACGGGCATTACGCATTACACATACTGGCATACACCTGCTGTGAGGCATGAACCCAACAAGCTCACACGATGCGGTTTGCGGTGTCGCTTTCACCCCTGCAGAGAAACTTCCCCTGCTGTCCGGCACGCTGGGCAACGCTATGGCGCTCGCACAGAGCAGCGCTGCCACGCTGGCTTACCTGCGGCTGGAGGAGCTGCCGCTTGTGGTGGCGGTCAACCAGTCCTTTGCGTCCGCCTTCAGCTCAATGACGTCCTACCCGCAGCTACAAGGCCTGGCGGTCAACGGCATCGCAGGCGTTGCAGGCACCCTGCCCCTGGCCTGGAACAACGTGCGTGATAGCCTGTGCATGCTCAGTAGTGCCGGTGATGCCACCTGGCGCACCAAGGGTCCATGCTTGCGTATTTTTGTGGTTGGGAGACTGCAGGTGGGCGGCAGGGGAAAGGGGAATCATGGCGACAAGGCAGGACCTTTGCATGCATCGTGTGTTTGCACCGCTGCTTCCATGCGAAGTGAAGAAGTGTCGATGCTTCACCAGTGTCTGCTTGCTTGTGTGCATGCTCGTATGGCCTGCAGTCTGGCATGTCGCTGACGCGCCTCGAGCTGTCCGGCCTGGGCCTGACCGGCGCGCTGCCGGACTGGCTCAACACCATCATCGCTGCCAATGGCTCCATCGTGTATCTCAACGGCAACAACCTCACCGGTGAGTGCATCCGATTCATTGGGTTGATGACCAGGTTGACAACGCCTTAACCAAAAACACTGCGCTCACAACGAATTAGGCCGCGCGTGTGCGGTGGGAAACTGGCACCAAAACACCGCCCATCTGATTTGCAACCTGCTGTCTCCCGTCCGAAACGCACTTGCCAGAAATCCCAACCTCGGCTGTGCAAATGTTATTTCATGCCCGAAACCGACCGCCGACAGGGCCATTACCTGCCGTTTGGGCGACCAACGGCGGCGCCTTCAGATTTGGCGCTCTGGACCTGAGCTTCAACCAGCTAGGCGGCCCTCTGCCGCCGCAGTGGGACCGCATTGTGTACTACAGCGATGGCATGCTGCTGTCGGGCCAGGCCGCTCCAGGGGGCTTCACTGGGCCCATCCCCACGGAATGGGTGGACGCTGACACCACATTCACGCCTGACACCCATCACCTGTTCTTCTTTGGCATTGCGTAAGTGCACCATCGAAGCACAGGCCTGCGTATGAATGCTGCATGGAATCTCGTTGGTGGCACAAATAATGCCAGAGCTGTTATGAAGCCTGCCTTATTGTGCTGCCGTTGGTGTTCGGTAGAGCCGACGCACGCCTTGATATGGCACTTAATTGTTACGGCTGCTCTTACGGCCGCCCTGCTGCGCCTGCCCCGTGTCCCTCACAGCGACCAAGCATGCACGTGCAGCCTGGCGGCAACGGGCGGTAGCTTCCCGCCCGGCGGCTGGATGTCCGACCCCCTCATTGCGTACCAGTCCGCCGGCAGTTTCCTGGACGTCTGCGACAATATACCGTGTTCAGTGCCACCGCCAAGCATCGATGTGGAGATATTGGCGCAGCTCAAGGACGACCTCGTCACGGCCTCAGCGCCAGGCCAGGCGGATTTCGACCTCATCTTTGACACCTGGAACGCCAGCGTCGCTCCGTGCTCTTCCCCGGTCTGCGGCGTGTGCAAGCGCAGCGACCCGGTGTGCGGCGGCACGCTGTGCAACTACCGCTACGTCACGTGTGACTCCAACGCTCGTGTCAACGGCGTCTTGTTTGGTGAGCCCTAGTAGACCTTGGGCTCTGGAAACATGCCTGTAAGCTGTGCGAGGTTTGACAGGGCTTATTTGCAGTGTGTATGTCGGCCTTAATGTTATGTACTTATGTCAAATCCATAATTGAACCAACCCTAGTGGGCATATCGTTGCGAGCTTCTGTTAGCCACCTCAACCGCCACAGCACCGTCAAGCAGCATAGCGGACACCGAAATTGTTGCTTACCGTTTGTTTGTGTGGCAATGCTCTTGCCGGGTGCGCAACAGATTTCAAGGCGGAGGGCTTTACCACGCCGGTGCTGAACGTGGCCGCCTACCCAGCCTACCTCGCCAACCTGACCAGCCTGGAGGCGCTCATCCTAGACAGCATCATCGTGAGTGATGATGACTAATCAGGCCCAAAATCAGGCCCCACATGTTGTAGAGCGCACTGGTGTTGATTTGTTTGTCTTGTGTACTAGAATTGGACCTGGTGGGTAGAGCCACCTGGAGAATTGATAGAGTTGCGTGTCGGTGCTTTTGAATCCATCCACCGTGGTCCTAGATGCAACCGCTGAAGTTGCTTGAATGGAATCCTACAGCCGCGCTGCTGGGTGTCATCCAAGCTACGCATAACGCATTGCTACCAGTTTGGAAACCATTGCATGGCACCTGGTGAGTTTGCTGTACGGCCCATACGGCCTTACAGCGCATCTTGCCCTGCGCGTTGCAATCCGCCCATGCGCGCACCCTCAGTTGAACACCAGTCTTGTGAATGCTGCATATGCCATCGCAGCCTCTGAGTGGCACGCTGCCGACCGAGTGGTCGACGCTGACTGCGCTCAAGCAGCTGTCGCTCAACAACCTGCCAGTTGCGGTGACAGGGCCGCTGCCAGCGGAGTGGTCAGCGCTCCAGAGCCTGACTGCCCTGTCAATCGAAGCCGATCCCGGCAGTGGTGTAACCGGTACGGGGGGTCAGTGCGGGAGTCTGTGGTATGTTATGTGAGGTTATATTTTGTGAGATCGTATTATGTGGATGAGAGCATGATGACCAATCCATCCAGGGGAGACCCTGCGGAATGTGAATCATCATGCATGGTAAGAGTCTGTCAATGGCAGCTGTCAGATGGGGTAAGCACACGCACCGACACCGCCTGGGACTCTGCGGTGGTTTCTGCAAAATCGATTCATACCGTCATACGCGGATACGCCTGGAACTTTGGCCAGCCACGCTTGACCACTGCCATGCGGTGCATGCCACCTGCCGCTGCTGTTCATGGCCGCTGCTGCGCCTGTGGCTGCCTTTGCTCGCGAGGCTCACCGCGTCAACTACTGTGCCTGTGAGCCGCAGCTCACACTAGTGTGCCCTGTTGTTTGCGCGTCCTCCTTAGGTTTCATTCCCAACGGGTGGGGTGCCGGCATGCAGTTGAAACAGCTGGTGCTGGGCAGCCTCAACGGGCTGATAGGGTCGCTGCCCGCGGGCCTCAGCGCCGCCACAGCGCTCACGCAGCTCACCATACACGACAACGCCGGCCTCAGCGGCGGCCTGCCACCTGGGTGGAGCGGCGCGTTCCCTCTGATGCAGCAGCTGACGCTAGGTACGGCACACCTGCTCCTGAGTCCGTTGAGTGGATTCCTGCGTCGCACCTTGTGCGATAGATTGTGTAGATTCGGGCAGATACGACGTCACTCACCCTCACTGCGGTGAATCACGTATGATCCCCATTACCATACTGATATGCTGATGCGTGCTTGTGCTGTGGCCCTTCAGATATGAACGGCGCTGCCATCGGCCCGCTTTCCGCGCTCGTGGGCGTGGTCAGCGCCAGCAAACCGACCCTGCAGCGGCTATCATGCTACGGCTGCATGTACCTGGGCGGCACGCTCGCTGACTTCCCGCTGCACCAGTTCCCTGCGCTCAAAGAGGTCCAGCTGGGCAAGTGCGAAATCAACGGCACCATCCCTGCAGTATGGTCCACCCGGGCGGGTACCCCGATGACGTCGATGGTTCTGGACTCCAATCACCTGACGGGGACGCTGCCCTCTTGGCTGATGACGTTGTTTGCCAACCAGAGCAACGTGGCGCTGGGTCTGGGCAACAACAACCTGACGGGTGCGTCTGCAAGCGGCCGTATGCGAGTGTGCTGCGGGGACGCATCTGTGACTCCTGGTTTGTATGGCAGCACTGATGCTTTGCTTGTCGCAACGTTGTTGGATTGCTTGTTGGGTGACTCTCGAAGCTGGTGTCCTGGCCAAAATGGTCAGTTGCACAGATGACCTGTGACTTTGTAGGCACCACAGGCGTGCTGCTACATGCATGCAGCCACGATATGGGTTGCCGTTGCAATGCATGTAGTAACCGCCATACGCACACGTGCGCGTGCGCGCCCACACACTTGCATACGCCGCTACCTGATCATCATTATGTGGTGTTCTGCAGGCACTCTCCCGGCACAGTGGGGCAACCCACCGCACCCTGCTTCGTTTGAAGACTTCGCGCTGGATGGCAATATGCTCACGGGCGTGCTGCCAGCGTCGTGGGATGTGCTGCTGTGGAACTCCGATTTCTTCCGCCTGGCAGGCATGCCGGGCCTGCAGGGCCCGCTGCCGGCCACCTGGATCAACGCCAACAACACGCTTGGCGCTGCATCCCCACCAGCGCTGCTGTACCTCGATCTCGGGTGAGGGAGGCAGTGCTCTGATTGCTAATGGTTTTGTTCAACTCCCGCACCCATATGCTGTCTGTGGTGCACCGTGTGACCTAAGGTCGGTGGTGCGCATACCATCCTTGCCCCCGTTTGCCCATGTCTTGAGTATTCTTGACTCTTGACCAGCAAGGTCTTTGGAAAGTGGGGGGGCGCCAGCATCTGAGGCATGGCAATTTTCGTCATGCATGCCTGTGGGTACGGCGTGCGCCTAATCTGCTCATCACCAGGCGCATGTTGAGAGTCTGAGCGCGGTCCTCACTTTGTTTGGGTCCGTAATGGAGATTTGGCATCGTCATGGGTTCGATTGTCACTGCACAGCTGTCGCCCGCCATGCCTGTGTGGTAATCTCAACAGTTTGTTTCTATCTTTTCTGCGATCTCGCGGTCCCGTCCACTCCTGTGATGCTGGGATGAAGATATGATCTCAGGCATCCTGTGCCCTGTGGTGTGGTTGTGCTTGTTGCCTCCTGTACCTCCACAGAGGCCTGCCCTGCACCTGCAACATGGCACCCATCCAGAGCTCATGGCTCATGTCGGGGGCGTTCAACTTCTCAGTGACGACCACAGGCAGCTTCACAGACGTCTGCGCCAACGTGCCATGCTCCACGCCGCTCTCCAATGACATCTTGACGCTCAACACCCTCAAGAACGACCTTATCACGGCCTCCACGCCAGGCCAGGCTGATTTCGCGACCATTTTTGACTCGTGGAACACCAGCGTCGCGCCATGCTCCTCCCCGACCTGCAGCGTATGCAAGCGCAGCGACTCGGTGTGCGGCGGCACGCTGTGCAACTACCGCTACATCACGTGCAGCAACTCCAGCGTGTCCGGCATCATACTGGGTGGGTCCTGCAAGGCTGTTGCATCTGCATGCACACGTTGTTAGGGCACGCATTGGTCATGTGTGGCGTTCATCCGCCGGTCAGAAATGGAGTGCGTTTGCTGCCGAGCTGGATCACCCCCTCGGGTGCTGCCAACCGCACGATGCTGACGGAGTTGTTGCATTGGCGGTATGAATGAGGCAGCTATGCATTTGCATCGCCATCCATGTGAGATGCATGCAATATCCGACTAGCTACACGCAATACACCTCACCTCCTGCGGTGACGACGTGCACGCGTGTGCACAGCAGCTGAACCTCCTATGGTGCCCCCATGGATGCATGCCTGCAGGCTGGGCTTACCTTGGAGAGAGCGCCACAACGCCTGCGCTGGCTGTGCCTGTGCTCCCCAGCTACCTCTCCACCATGACCAGCTTGGAGACGCTCGTCCTCGACAGTGTGGCAGCCGCCGCCGGCACGCTGCCGAGCCAGTGGTCTGCGCTGACCGCCCTCAAGACGCTGGCGCTCAACGGCGCGATGGCGGGGGTGACAGGCACGCTGCCCAACGAGTGGTCGGCGCTCACCAGCCTCACGTCACTGGCGGTGAAACCAAGCGCGGACGCGCCCACCATCACAGGTGGGCGTTGGGCGGCGTCCCTTTGCTGGCTGCGGCAACGACAGCGGTGGTAGATCAGCATCGTTTGGACGAGCCGCGACATTGCTGCACACGCTCGATCATATCCCTGTTTGTTGTGGTGGTGATGGTGTTACACCGTTACCTACAGTGCAAGGCGGGCGCCTGCCCCCGCAGGGGATGAAGTACCGCATAGCAGCTTTAAGGTTGCCTATTTATGACCTTGTATGCGCCGTGCCGCTGCCGCTGCCTGTGTTCAGGGACCATCCCAACCAGCTGGTGGCCTGGCATGAAGCTGGCTAAGCTGGCGCTGGGTCACCTGCCCAGCCTCACCGGCCCGCTGCCCTCCGGCCTCAGCGCCGCCACAACGCTCACAGAGCTGGTGCTCCAGTACCTGCCGGCCACAATATCCGGCGCCATCCCCACCGCATGGACCAACGCCTTCCCAAAGCTGGTCTACGTCAGCATGGGTAAGTTTTCGGTTGAGCAATGTCCCTACCGGATCCCGTGCACCATGCTGATATTATCTTCGGTGACGATTTGCACAATCTATGATGCCAGTGCTTGGCCTGCATTTTGGGGCACTTATTTACCCCAAAATGCTCGGCAGCACCTTACACGGCTGATGCAGTGTTCACTTGCACTATTGCATGCCACGACACGGCCACATTGACGTTCATCCTGTGCGCGGTGTGATGCAGAACTGTCACTTCCTAATGTCCTACTGCATTTTGTACAGAGGTTATGTGCTTTGTGCCCGCCGCTGCCACCCCCGCGTGACGCAGACATGAACGCGTTCTTGGTGGGCTCAATGCCTGCGCTTACTGGAATGCTAAACGCCAGCCGCAGCAGCCTCAACTCCCTGTCGTGCTATTATTGCCAGATGGACGGCTCGTTAGGCAGCTTCCCACTACATCAGTTCACTGCGCTGCAGTCACTGACAATCACGGGCAGCGCTGTCAATGGCAGCATCCCTATGGATTGGGCTAACAAAACCGGCATGTCGACGTTGAATCTGGGAGGTAACCAGCTGACAGGCGAGCTACCCCTATTCCTGCCAGCAATGTTCAGCGCCAATATTACGAGCGCAACCTTGGACCTCAACAACAACCACATCACAGGTGCACAAGATTCCGCACGATTGCCGCCTGCGGACATGCTGCTGCCGCTGCAAATGCACATGCCTGTGCCACTCGCACCACTGCTGTGGCAAGGGTTGCTGCATTTGTGTGTGAGCGCGTGCTGCGGTTGTCCCTTCATTTCAGAACGTGCTGCTGCAGTCAGCTCTTTGTATCAAGGCGTAGCTCTCATATTCATGATGGCGTTCTTGAGGAAGCACAGCAAGGCACGCCCATGTGCATTGCCGCACATGATCGAGCGACCGATGACGGTCGCTGATCATGGTTTGGGCGAACTGTGTGATGGAAGTTGATGCCTTTGTGGTGGATGTGTTCCGTTGATTTGCTTATGACTTGACAGGGCCGCTGCCGTCGCAATGGGGCACCGGGGCACGTCCCGCTGGCTTTTCCTTGTTCACATTGGGCACCAACCAGCTTACAGGAACTCTGCCATCATCCTGGGACACGCTGATCTACCACTCTGCAATATTCTACCTTACCAACAACCCGGGCATCCGGGGACCCGTGCCTGCTAGTTGGTACAACGCGACCGCCACGTTTGCGCCGGCGCCTCCCATGATGACTGCGTTCGACTTTTCGTGAGCGTCACATGCTGCCGGGTTGCTGACAGCGCCACTGTGCATGTGTGAAAAGTGCGGAAGCCACATCTTCATTGCGTTTTGCAGTCCGCTGCGCTGCAAACACTGCCCTGGGACAAACATTGTGCATGGGGCAAGCATGCACGGGACGGGGAGGGGGAGGCCGCAGGTCCACACGCAGACCACTGTCACATAGGGCACACGTGGGTAGGGCACTCACTGTTGTTGTCCCTGTCATGGTAATCGTCTCACAAACCGTTTCCTGAATATGTAGGCGTTGATTTGGCGGATGGTTTCGTTCATGAGTCTGTAATGTAACCCGGCCAGCAAAGTGCTGCTGTCAGTGTGCATATCAGCATGTGGCTGTCGGGTCATTAGGCAAAATGAGGTTTGCAATCCTCCAAGCGTCACCTGGTGGCGTGCGTGTTGTGCTGTCACGCAGGGGTATGCCATGCACGTGCGACAATGTCACGCTGCTGAACTCCTGGATCTGGTCCAACGCGCTCGGCAGAGGCTTCTCCGGGAGCTTCACCGACACCTGTGCGAATGTTGCGTGCGCCACGGTCCTGCCTCCCGAAACCGCCACGCTGATGCAGCTGAAGCGCGACATCGTGAATGCGAGCGTGCCCGGTCAGGCCAACTTTGACCTCATCTTCAACTCCTGGAATGCCAGCGTCACGCCGTGCTCCGCTCCGGACTGCGGCGTGTGCAAGCGCAGCGAAGCGACGTGCGGCGGCACGCTGTGCAACTACCGCTACGTCACGTGCAGCAACTCTAGCGTGTCCGGCATTGTACTGGGTAAGCATGCGCTGGTCTGAACGTGCATATGCCAACCCAATAGGTAAGTGGCAGGCATGTTTCCTGTGTGTGCTGGCTGAGCTGAGGGGCAGGCCCATGTCGTCAACCGTGCGGAGGTTGCAGCTGGGTGTGCCCATATACGGGTGTGCTGTATCATACGGCACACCCATACGCAGCACACTGGAGGTAACATACGGCGTATGTTATGATTTGCACCTCCAGTGTGCCGCGTATGGTGTCCTGTGCATGCTTCTGAAGCTCACCCTGATCACACAACTTGGATGCAAGCATAATGGTCGCAACAAGTGCTTGTTGAAGTGCTTGGTGGCGTCCCGCGATTCATGCTGCAGGGTGGGCGTACAACAACGAGAGCGCCACGGTGCCCGCGCTGGCAGTGCCCGCGTACCCCACCTACCTCACCTCCCTGCCCAACCTGCAGACGCTGGTGCTGGATGATGTCGGGGTACGTTAAGCTTACAGCAGAGCCAGCCGCCGCAGCAGCTTTGTGTCCCTGGTTCAGATTACCGTTCAATCCACTGCCGTGCAGGCCTTTCCAGGGTGGGAAGCCCAGCGTCGCGGGGTCCTCTGCCCGTTCTCGGCTCAGGAGTCGGTGCTTGTTGCTCTGGTCAATTTCGCAAGCTTGGCGGCACGCTCTGTTAATTTGGTGTTGAAGGCGTGTTGTGCAAATCTGCACGTGTGCGATGCTGTGCTTGCGTTTAGGCAAGCGGTGGCACGCTGCCGGCTCAGTGGTCTGCGCTGACTGCGCTCAAGACGCTGTCGCTCAACGGTGCAATGACAGCCGTGTATGGCACACTGCCCAATGAGTGGTCGGCGCTCACCAACCTCACGCTGCTGTCCATCGGCCCGACTACGAGCGCTGGCCTGTCAGGTGCGTCGTGCGTCCCATACGGCTGAGGGTCGGTACTGTACATCACCCGTTTCATCATGATATTACTCTGTTCCCTGTTGCTGGTTTCTGGTGTGAGCTGCCTGCACCGTAATCACCACATGTGTCGTGCCCAACCTAGACTCGGTATGTCTCAGGCGTTGTGCGGCGTTGCCAAGCAAGTGTTGCTATCTTGCTGAGGATAGGCCAACCGTCGATTACAGCTTGTGCTTACCGCCCTGCGAGTCACGCTGCTTGCACACATCCACCCTGATGGCATCATCCTCGTTTAGCGTCACGCTCACTCACGCTGCTAGTCTTGCTCCTGGGGGAATTTGTCACTGATTCTCGCACACAGGCACGCTGCCCAGCAGCTGGGGCGCAGGCATGAAGCTGAGTAAGCTGGTGCTGGGCAACCTGGGAGGTGTTGTGGGGCCGCTGCCGACAACGCTCGGCGCGTTCACCAACCTCACACACGTTGACCTGCACAACCTGTATGGCATCACGGGCGGCATCCCGTCAACCTGGGCCAACGCCTTCCCGCAGCTGTCGACCGTCATCCTTGGTGAGAGGCGTCTTTCCGCCTCCCGGCCTGTGGTGAACGCTGCAACCCAATCTTTGACCTGTTTGCCGCAACCATGCCAGCGCTGTATGTGGTTAGGGTGATGCAGCCCAATGTGCCTGAACAACCATCAGTGCAGGCTCATGAGTGCAGGCCATGACTGATTGATGGAAACGGAAAAGCAGATCGCCTGCGCCTGGTGTCACCAGCCTGCGCCTGGTGTCAGCACAGCACTGATGCATGCAACCTATTAGCGGTCGCCTGCCCGCGTTGCCTGCCGCAGACAACGACGGCCCCTTGGGGCCCATGTCAGCCCTCGTCGGCATGGTCAACGCCAGCAGGGCTACCCTGAGCGTGCTCTCCTGCGCCTCATGCGCGGGCCTGTCTGGCCCCGTGGCTGACTTCCCCCTCGACGCCTTCACTTCCCTGAAGAATGTATCGCTGCCGATGTGCGCACTCAACGGCAGCGTCCCTTACGCGTGGTCGTCGCGGACCAACCTGAGGAATCTTACGCTGAGCGACAACCTGATCACCGGGACGCTGCCGGCCTGGCTGATGTACGTGTTTGACCCGGCAGGGAACGCGACCGTGGCGCTCTCCAACAACAGGTTCAACGGTACGCACGTGCGCTTGCATGTCCTGCCCTGCCCTTGCTCTTACCGCACAGGCTTGTCGTGCCGCCTGTGGTGTCGTTGTTGTTTCTGACACTCGGCCACAAAGCCTAGGGCTGCCCTGGAGAGGGAACTTAAGGAGCACGCATGCTGCATGCATGCCTCTGCCTGGGACACAGCATCAGTGCTGGGTGCAGCATGAGCCGTTTGGCCGCTACACTCCTGATGTACACAAGTCACACTTACACACTTATGCTTCACAAGGAATCATGTACTGTGCCGTTCAGGTTCAATCCCGGAGCAGTGGGGTATCACGCAGCACCCTGCAGCGTTTTCAAAGCTGGCCATTGATGGCAACATGCTCACCGGGCCGCTGCCGGCCTCGTGGGACACGCTGCTGTGGACGGCGAGCAGCATGCGCCTGGGGAGGAACCCCGGGCTGACAGGCCCGCTGCCTGCCACCTGGCTGAACGTGACCGCAAAATACAACGCCACATACTCGCCCAACCTGATGTCGTTTGACGCTGGGTGAGTGCACACCCTAGCATAGCGGCGCCTTCTTCTGACACCGCTATGCTTTGCTGCGTTTGGTCTTTGGCATGTGCGACGCTGCTCCACGCTGCTGTGCCTCACCGCCCGTAAGCCATGCATGCCACGACCCCTTGTGGGAAGATCCCTTTCCCTGTGGGGCAGATTCCTGAGCATAGACAGGGTTTACGCAGTGCTTACGCTGACCACGGGTGGTTTGGTGTGTGTTTTGCAGGGGTCTGCCATGCACTTGCGACAACGCAACGCTCACCAGCTCATGGTTCTGGGCCTCGCCGCTTGTCGGCGCCAACAAGAACATCACGGGGAGCTTCACGGACGCCTGCTCCAGCGTGCCCTGCTCAGGCTACCCGCAGACCACTGCTCCGCCGCCATCGCCCACACCCAGCCCGCCGCCCACCACCTCACCAAGCCCGCCCCCCAGTCCTGCGCCGAGCCCGCCCCCCACTACCTCGCCCAGTCCGCCCCCGACAGTCGCGCCGAGCCCTCCGCCCTCAACTACTCCGCCAACGGCAGCGCCCACTGTGGCTCCCACATCTGCACCCACGCTGGCGCCAACGGCTGCACCTCCTGCGTCTCCTGGTGAGAGGCTCCTGCCCTTCTGCCTGCGGTGCAACTGCCACCGCAGATATGCAGCTTGGCCAAACCGAGGCACACATTCAATTCGCCTCCCAGCATGCCGTAAACCATCAACGCACATGCAAATCCAAGTTGGCTCCTTCCTGACGCCCAGCTTTCTGCCTCCCGTTGTGTGCTTCCCGTATTCCTTTTCAACTTGATTGATCTGCAGCACCCACCATCCCCAAGCTGACGTTCAACCCAACGTTCAACCCTTCATGCACCTTCAATGTGAAGCTGCCGTTCGTCACGTCCTCCCTGTACTCTGGAGGTGAGCCCTTCTCCCTGCATACCGTAATACAGGGTACCGTATTACAGACTCATATAAATATGCACACACACTCTTACATGGCCCCATGGGAACCAAACATTTCTAAACACACTCTTACAACCTGCAGGCTCTGGCGCTCCTGTCGCATGTGTCAGGTTGAGCGGAGGGGGGTATGGCTTTTTAAGTTACGAGCGACGATGTAACGCATTCCCTATGCATGCAGTTGCATGCATGATGAGTGCGATGTCCTGAGTGCGGTGTTCTGAGTGCTGATCCGCCGGCGGGCGCTGCCCTCCACTCCTGCTGCTTGTCATGCTCGCAGGCGCCTCGCAGCTGTCGTACGACTTTGCCACGCTGGTGGCTGCGCAGGCGCAGGTGCCCTCCGCCTCCTGGGTCATCATGCAGGCCATTCGCACCGCCACGCCCTCCGGCAGCGAGCTCCTTGCACTGGTGAGCTGGGTGAACGGCAACCGCAACCGCAGCTCAACTGGGTGCTACTGGGCAGAAACCTTGGATATTGCTTTGTGGGCAAGCCCTGGACTGCAACCATGTGCACAAAGGTTGTTCACCGGCGGATGTGTGCCTTACCGCTGCTTGTGTTGTGACAGGTATGGTTCCCGGACAACTGGGCCAGCATCACTGGCATATTCCCCGACCAGACCGGCCTGGATGGGTTCGTGCTCAACCTGCTGTACAGCCCCGCCAACCTGTTTGGCCCCGCCGCCACCGCATCGTTCCCCAACTTCAACGGGAACAACGCCACGGTGAGGCAGCTGCCAGCCCACTGCTCTCTTTACCAACAATTTGGTACTGTACTGCGGTCCCGTGTGTACCACACTCCGTATGATACCAGTGCGTTGCAGTGCGAGCATGCAAGTGTGCCGCCTGCTGCTCAAAAACTGACCGACTTCATATGCTGGACCGCATGTGAAGATCGCCTCTGGGCTACTAATGTCGTCTGCCTCAAGTATGTGCAGTACACACATGCAGTACACACATGCATCCTGCTTTCATGGCAATGCTTGATGCGCAGGTGTCCAACGTGTCATGCTCCGTCGATACCCCTACACTTGTGAAGTACAACGCAGCGCTCAGCGGTACGACCTCCAGTACGTCAACCTCCAGCACCACATCGTCCCCTGTCATCCTCACCAACGTGACCATCGCCAGTACCGCCAGCACCGTGGTGACCACCACCATCAACCTGGCGGCTATCGCAGCGAGCGACTTGAGCCCCCCAGTCATCAATGCAGACGTAAGAAGCCTGGGACGAACAGATGCACAGCGCGCATGTCTGCAGCTCCACACGACGCTCTTCGCCTTCGGCCTGTCTCATCGTGTTCTGGTCATCATGCTTGCGACCGTAAAATGGCAGCCAGAAAATGTGCTCATGTTCTTCTGCCAACTGGTGTGGTGAATACAGGGAGGGACGTACTACGAGGATGTGGCGGGTGCCAGCTTCCGTGAGCCCGACGTGGTGGTGTCCGACAAGATCGACGCTTATTCACTGACCGCTACACGATCGTACCGCATCTGCCAGACGCCACCCGCCGCAGCATATGGTGAGCGGCAACATGTCCGGCGGTGCACGCTTGCCTTCCCGGCCTGTTCCAGCTGCCAGCCTCACAACATGCATCCGCTTGCGTGTGCACCGCAGCGCATGCAAGCACATCGCATGTGCTGTCCGGCCACACCGTCTTGGAGCTCCAAGCACAGGTTATTGCATCTATTTCTGGTGTAACCGCTTGGCTGTCACCGTGGTCACCTTGACGCATGCAGGGTCCACTTCCGGCGTGCTGGACCTGACGAAGGTCACCTGCGTCTCCACCGCGGCCTCCATCAACATCACGCAGCCCAACCGCCCTGGCCAGTGCTACGTTGTGACGTACACGGCCAAGAACAGCCGCAACATGTGAGCATTTCCTTGGGAGGCCGTTGAGGCTATTGGGTCCTGCATGGCTACTGACACCTGCCTAGTGGTGGTGGTGCCAGCACCTGCGGGGACTTTTGCCAGGGCTCATACTTTGACCTGATATGTACGGTATGCCAAGACTGAATTGCCATGCAGAAAAGCAGTTATACATTCCGTCAGTCGAGCCTTATTGCCCTTGCGGGCCTGCTGCATGTGTGCATTGTCTTGTATTGCAGAGCCGCGGACCCTCGTTACCGAGTCATCGTGCTGCTGGACCCGTGTGCAAGCAGCGGCGAGTCGTGGTGCTTTGACCTGGGCAAGTGCAGCCAGGGCCTGCAGTGCGTCCGCGTAGCGCTGTCCAGCGGAGCGACCACCACCGCAGCCAGGTGAGCATGCGGCGGGCCTCTGTGCTTGGTTGAGGTGGCACCCTGCAGAAGTCTAAGCGCTGGCCAGAAGTCTAAGCACTTCGGTGGCAGCGCCAGAAATAAATGTGTCATTTGCATGTGTTCATGACGCAGTTTCTCACTGTTGGTCCGTGTGGAACGCATGACAGGGTGACGCTGCCAGTGGCACGTGACGTGACGGCCCCCACCATCCGCATGCTGGGCAGTGGTAGCCCCGCGGTGACCGCCACGGGCGATGTGCTCATGCTCGACACCGTGCTGTACAACTCAGTTTGGACCGACCCAGGTACGCTGCGTACATTAAAATGGGGTGGATTTAAGTGGGGTGGAGGCACATGCGGGACATGGCCATGCACCTGCGTGCATGACTGCATGTGACAAGAGGCGGCCATTAGGCGCCCTGCAAGATCGGTGCTGTGTGCTTGCTGCAGACAGCGCCCCCCCCCACGCAGTGCATGGCCCGACCGCAAACCAAGTATTCCTTGTGCAGGCATGGACTTCGACAACAAGCATGCTTGGACAGGCCAAGCATTGTGTGACGATGACTGATGACTCTCACTGCTGAGTTGTTCCGTGTGCAGTGGGTTGGAGGGCTAGACGCGATGATGTGCTGCACTTGCGTGTGTGGGGGTATGGCCGTATGGGTTTGCAGGTGCCACAGCTACCGACCTCAACGAGCTGGGCGCTACCGTCAACCTGACATCCCGCATCCTCAACTTCGGTGTGGGTGCGGTGGACACCAAGGTCCCCACCGCGCCCGGCCAAACGTACAGCTTTGTCATCGAGTACCAGGTGTGTGCACAGTCGTACACCAACGGCCGCTGCTTTCCTCCTGCAGCCTGGAACTCTGTCCCTTGATGCATTAATCATTGCTTGCTGCTTAGGACTCTCACTCTCAGTCACTCCCGTGTGATCATGGTGTGTTTGTGCATAGCGCGTGGCCCATTAGGCCCCCCATACTCCCCCACCACCCACACCTAAACCCACACCCACGGACACGGTTTCAATTGTTCCCCAGATGCCTGCAGCGCGCTTCACCTCCCTCCCTCAAATCACACTGCATGCAAATAGCTGACGCACCCTCCCACTCCTGCAGGTGACGGATGACGCGGGCAACAAAGCCCGCGCCGCGCACCGCCTGCTCAAGGTGGCCTGCCCCGACAAGGAGTCCTACTGCACCGACGACGACGGCAAGCCGCAGTGCACCGTGTCGGGGATCTGCGGTCTGGGTGACTCAGCTGCGCTCTTCTCGGGATCATCGGATTCATCATCCGGCGCGTCCACTACATCCAGTACGTTATCATCGAGCTCAACCTCTGGCAGCAGCAGCAGTACGAGCAGCAGTAGCAGCAGCAGTAGCAGCAGCAGTAGCAGCAGCAGCAGCAGCAGCTCGTCGTCCTCCTCCTCCTCCTCCAAGGCCAGCAGCGTGCCAGATGGTTTCGTGGTGGGCTCAAACACAGATCCGAATCTGCCGCTGATCACGCTCCAGGGGCTGCGCAACGTTGAGATCCTGCAGACGCAGGGATACGACAGGTACAGACAGGGCTGCATGGCTGCGCTGCATCCTGGCACACAACGGTGCTGTCACGAACTCACCAACCTATCAAACAGGCTATCCTTCACCAAACATGTGGGACAGACGTCCTTGACATGTGGCTTGCACGGGTGGACTGCTGTGAGCGGCATCGTGGCATACATGATGGCATCCTCCGCAACATGCTGAAGACCCACAATGTGCTTCAAGATTCATCCACAGCTGTGCGACCGATCTAATGTTACACAACGTGCTTGGCATGTGTACGCAGGTGCCCCTCAAGCGCTTCCTTCCGCACGGACTGCGACCAGGGGGCACGTGCATGGGACCGTCGGGACGGCGTGCTGGATCGCGTCATCACCATGTGCGACCAGCTCTACAACCCCCCTTCGGGGTCGGGCATCCCCATCCTGGTGGCGTGCAACATCTCGCAGTACGTCCCCGGATCGTACAACATGACGTACCGCGTGACTAATAGCGCGGGCTACAGCGCGGCCACCTGGCGTGTGCTCAAGATTAAGAGCATCTGTGCGGCTGGAGAGCGGCTGTGCAGTGACCGGGTGAGCAGTAAAGGCCGTATTACGTGTACCTGCACAGGCCTGCATTAAATACCTGTCAAAACCCAATCATCATGCCAGCTGTGTGCGGTACTTGCCATGGTCAGAATCCAGGAAAAGAATGGGCATGGCCGCACGACCTGTTGCCGTTCCCTGCTGCGTCGTGTGCTTTGCCCGCAGGTGGCTTGCAGCGTCAGCACCACCTGCGCGAACGAGCTGTCCGCGTCCCTGACCGCCGCCAACACCACAGACAACGCATCGCCGACGCTGATGCTCGCACCCATCCTCAACGCCACGTCCACGGTGCTCATCAAGCGAGGCACCACGTAAGGCACCGCATGCTCGTTGTGCTTGCATAAAACCAGGCTCTGAGCCACATTTGACTGCAGACCCCAGCAAGCCAGTGTCCTTGCTTGGCAGAGACATGCCTGAGAAGTGTCTGTGCCGTAAAGCCAATACTTCACAGCTTGTGCGAAGCTTTGCATGTGTGTTCAGCCTGCATTGTTTTCCCTCTATGTCGGTAATGGAGTGTACGATGTTATGCCAATCGGGCACCCGTTTTTGGTGTGTGCGCGTGTGTGGTGGGGGTGCAGGTATGACGTGTGTGCCGCCGGCGTGCAGCCTAGCGAGGACGCGCTGTGTGAGCCGGGCGCGCTGGCGTGGGACCCTGACGGCGAGCCCGGGCTCATGAACCTCACCACCAGCGTGGTCGCGTGCCCTCCCTCCTCCTGCCTCAGCTCCAAGGGCTGCAGTGCCGCGGTGAGCTGCCTGCGGGCCTCTTCGGGGGCCTCCCTACCGCACCAGGGGGAAAGCAGTCGAGCAAGGGGTCTGTGTGTGTGTGTGTGTGTGTCTCAGCCGGTATGTGGCGGGCCAAAGCGACCTGTACCGAGGTGGAAATGTGGCTGCCACCACATGTATTCACCTCAAATATCAAAATACGCATTGTGTTATATCCAGCACCTCCTGCTCAATAATATTGCAATGTATTTTGTGCTGCACAGGAGCTGCGTTCCTACCAGCTGGACGTGCGTGGGCTAGCGGGTTGCGGCATCGACTCGCTGGCGGCCGTCGGCACCTCCTTCACCATCGACTTCTGGGTGTGGGACGCCGGCAAGGCCAACGCCACCGTCACGCGCACGGTGTCCATCGTGGATCCCTGCAACTCCGACACCAGCACCTCCCAGCAGTACTTCTGCCAGGACGCGGTCGGCACGTGAGTCCCGCAGTACCAAATGTACAGGTCATACACTGCACGTACGCCGGTGTGTAAGACCTTCCCGGTAGCAAGCAAGGGACTGACTGCCTTGCGGTAGGCAGCTGCACCCAACTGTGGAGTTGTAAACCAGGCACTCCCACTTCATGGCACTTGGTGGTAACTCAGGTAGCAGTACAGGCAAAGGTTGGGCCTGATATGGACACACATGGTGTTGCGCTTGCTCCTTGTGTGCGTGCACGTGCAGGTACTACTGCTCGCCGCTGCCCTGCTCCACCGCCTCCACACTCAAGCCGCCGCCCAAGCTCAGCCCGCACATTGTGCTGCTGCCAAACACCTCCTGCGAGGCCGCCCCGGGCACCGTGTACCTGGAATATGGCAAGCCACCGCCGCTCTACCTCGGCGCTTGCAGCAACTGGAACGACACAAACTGTGGTGCATACGCGTGGGATGTGGTGTACAACCAGCAGCTGGCAGCGCATGTGGTGGATCTGAGCTCCCGGGTGACGATCGTCCCGCTGCCCAGCTGCAGCGGCACGACGGATGCGTTGACGTGCGTGACGTGCACGCTGGAGCAGCTGCACATGGGCGTCTGCGTACCAGGCCTATACTCCTTCAGGTGTGTACGCATAGCAACATACGGTATCACGGCACTCACACACATGCCACGTGCCAGATACAGATGCAATAATACACACCATGCAGGTTCTACTGATACCACTGAAATCACTTATCCATGGCCGATTTGGCTCTGATGCGTACCAATGTCTGCCACCCAATGATCAAGCACGACCAGGCACTAGTGCTGGCTCCACCAACACCCGCAATGTGTCGCAACGACCTGCGCGTGTGTAGGTACTCTGTGGTAGACTCGGACGGCAACACTACGTACGCTGACCGCAACGTCTACGTCTTCTACAGGACCTCCTCCGTCTCCACCTTCGGGGTGCTCTTCGGCTACGCCAATGCCTCAGAGGCGGCGGGCGCTGCCGCTAATGTCACCAACGTCAACACCACCGAATACGCGGCCGCGCTCGCGTACACAGTGGCGCAGCTGGCGCCCCTCGGCGTGGTCGCCAGCGACATCGTCATACAGGGCGTGTCCAGCAGCCCCGCCCCGCCCACCAACGCGACCTATCAAGTGGATCTGATCGCCGAGATCTTCATCTTTGTGCCTTCCATTGTGCACTACGGCAACGTGACTACGTACGTGATGGCTTCAGCGTCACAGACTGCGCACCCCGTGACTGTACCGCCCTCAGCAGGGGCATTCTCGTCAACCCGTCGCAGGCAAATGGTGGAGGTGCCCATGATGCATTTCTCACACGGGCTGCTGGAAGGCGAGGTTGAGTTTGACGCGGCCGGCTCGCCCAGCGAATATGGCCACAATGTGTTGATGGCGAATGCGCTTGATGGTGGTTTCGCAGTGCGCTCCTCCAGCGCTGGCGTGGCCGGGATAATGGCGTCTGAGGCTCCTGCTGAGCCGCTCGGGGACGACGTGTTTGACCTGGTGCAGGGGACGCTGCAGGCGCTGGGTGTCCCTACAGCTCAGCAGGTGGTCAGGCCAGCACCACGTGTGTCTGCGATGCTTCGTCGCAGCATGGCAGCACTCACCAGCACAGATTCTCTAACTCTGCAGCACCAGGGAGCGGCGGTTGCCGGTCCACAAGCCGCAGTGCTGCAAGAGCTGCAGCTGCGCTTCTGGCGCATGCAGCAGCAGCAACAGCAGCACCTGCAGCTGGCCGCCGCAGCTCTGGCGTCTAGCACCGCAGCCTCCTCCATGCCTGCTGCCATTTCCGTCCCGTCCCTTGCATCTGTGGTCTCCGACTCGCCCGCTGGTGCTGTCGCGGATGCGGGATCATCGGCCGCGTCCGGCCCCGATGCACAGCTGTGGCCGCTCGTGCAGCGGCTGGCACAGCTGCAGGACTTGCAGCAGCGCGTGGAGGGAGCGCTTCAGCAGCACCACAGCGCGCAAGCCCAAGAAGCGCAGGCGCTGCAGCAGCAGTGGGAGCTCGAGTGGAGTGAGGTGGACCCCTCCGAGTCCATCACCACTGCTGACGTCACCGTCACGGATGTCTTGCCCCTCTCTGTCGATGGTGCCGCTGACACCATGGCGATTGTGTCGCCACACATTGGGCTGGAGGCTGTTCACGCAGCTGATTCAGAAGACGGCGGTCAGATCGGTGCCCTCAGTGGCGGCAGGAGGCGGCTGCTGGTGAATGCCACTGACATTGCATCCCTGCTGGGCGCGATCAACGTCACCCTCACCGATTACACCAACACCACCACCAACGCCACGCAGGCGTACGCCGACGCGATACAGGCGCTGGCGGATGCCATGTCACAAATGGTACGGCGTGACTGACCCCGCTGGGTGTGACCATCACAGTACCATATCACACCATGGCAGAAGCCCTCAGCGGGTTTGGTGCCCGCTGCGCTTTACCATGGATTCATGTTTGGGTCGGGTCCAGCAGAAAGCGAGCGTGGTCCTTCCTGAGCATAATACTGCCTGTTAGAGGGTGGACGTCCTTCACTAAACACATATATAGCCCATGGTCATTTTTTGAAGTGCAGGATGCTGTTCGGTTTTCCATGGTATGTGTGCACGCTGTGGCGCCGCCTGCTGGTTGGGTCCACAGGTGTCTGACCAGCTCAACAGCACCGCCACGCTGGAGGCGGCGGTGGTCAGCACCCTGAGCGCTGCTCAGATCAACGCCACGGAGGACCAGTACTTCTCACGCAACAGCGCCAACTTCAGCAGCATGCTGGCCGCCGCCACTACTGCGGAGGGCAGCGTCACCGGCCTGTGAGTGTACTGCATGCTGCGCGGCACCCTCGGATCGTGTTGGGGCATGCGAGCGTGCATGAGGCAGTGTGGGTCATGTCAGTCCGCCTGAGATTTTGTGTCACTTCCATGTGCATAGCTTGCGCAACATTGAGCATGATGGCATGGGTAACGTAGACAAGTTATTTGTTTCTGGGTCGAGCTTGGAGTGTCAAGGCCCGAGCGACACAACACACCACGTGTCACCTACGACCTCCTCACTACTCATGCACCACACATATGTGTGGGCAGCGACCTGGCATCCACTGTGCTGTGGACCCAGAAATGCATCTCTTCAGCCACCAAGCTAATAGTAGACCGACCCTGCGCCTGATTGTCTGTTGCCTGCCACTATGTTGGGCTCGCGCAGCATCGCCAACCTGTCGAGCGCGATTGATGCCACGCTGGCAGCGCTGGCGGTCAACGCAGCGGCTTACAGCGACACCGCAGCCCAGCTGGAGCAGTTCAACGCAGAGGCACGGGTGAGTAAGCTTCAACGCTTTGCTGCAACCTTGGGCATGAATTTATGGTGGCCGGCGGAGCACTGTATGGCAAGTCTGCTGCGCCGATCTGCTCACAGCCTTGTCAGGTTCAAACCTGCCGCCCCCCGCACCGTTGCTGCTGTGCTGGCCGGCTCACCGTCTGTGCCGATGCACACACCACTGTGCCTTGCCTTGCATGTATGCCGCTTGCAGGCCTTCACGGAGCGGACAATCCTCAACGCGATGCTCATTGACTCCGAAACCGGGCAGTACGAATATGTATGGGAGAACTGTGGCAATACCACCTACCAACTGATGCCCGAGATGATCTGGGCCTTCAACCTCTCCAAGTACACGTCCCCCGCTACCACCACCCGCAGAAGCCTGGCTGCTGCGCGCGGTGCTTTCCCCGGCGTGAAGGCGGACACCTTAGCGGGTTCCCCCGGCGCTGGCGCCAGGCATCTGGCTGCGTCTCTGTCGTCTGGGTCGTCCGCAGTGCTTTCCGCTGCGGCGAACCTCCTTGCGGATCTTCTGCCACACAGCGCAGATCACGTGTTGGGTGCAGGCACGGCCGCGGGCGGCGCTGCTGACGACAACCGCAGCAGCAGCAGCAGCGGCGGCGGTGGCGGCGGCGGCAGCGATAACCGCAGCGTGGCAGGGGACAGCGGCGCGCCCGGGCGCAGCTTGCTGAGCACAACGCTGCGGGTGATGGATGGCGGCGGCCAGGGCTCGCAGCAGGCCAGCGGCGCTGGCGATACCTCGTGGCTGGGCTACCGCTTACGGCCCATTGATGACGTGTATGCGGTGGGCTTCAACGAACCGTTCCCCATCAGAGACCGCGTGCTCTTCAAGTGAGCGACCCTGCACTGTCATACCTTACCACAGACACATGAGTAGGCACACAATGCCATGTTGCATGCTTGCTGCAGCCAGTTTAAGTGCATGCTGCTTATTGCCCTGATCCATGACCAGCACAGCCTTGCAAGTTTGAAGTTTCTCCTGTGACTATTTGACTTTGGGCCGCAGTTGAATGGTGTTTCTGCCTGTTGTGGAACGGTGGCTACCGTGCGTGCGCAGGTCAACACGCTTGGTGGGCGGAGCACTGCTGCACGTGACGCACCATACCACGGCCGCCGACTGCGCTGCACGCTTCTCAAAGCTGGACTTCAACTGTGCACGGTGAGCAGCAGACTGGAGCGCCTGCATCTGCGCCCCGCCGGCATACACACCATATGCTGGCGTGTGCTCGGGCCTCACACGTACACCACTGGCAGGCACCGCAAGCTGGACTCCTTGTCATGCGTGTTGGACCACGCTTGGCAGGTATCGGTAAAACGATGCTCCTACGGTACATGTACCGCTCCTGCTGCAGGTACAACATTGAGGCTGTCGCCGCAAATGCCAGCAACGCCGCCGGCAACGCCACCTCCTCCTCCTCCACCCCCTCGTCATCGTTCGCCTCCAGCATCGTCTCTTTCTTCAGCAAGCTCTTTGGCCAGGACCGCAACAGCCTCCACCCCTACGGCGTCGACCCGGTGTTCCTGCCCTCGTCAGACCTGTACGACCTGGATGTGGCAAATGACGCAGCGCAGTACTATGGGGCGGATGAGGTGTCGGTGACGGGCGCGCCCTACGCCTTCTACCCGCGCCCCATGAAGGTAAGCGGCGGCGGCGTGTTGACGCGTGTGTCGAGCCTGCGGTCGTGCTGTGCTTGCCTGGTATGAATAACGTATGATACGTCGTAACACCGACCAGTCATGGCATTGCGCCAATCACTTAATCCCTCAACCACTCAATTAAAGCGTAAAATCAAGTTGTAAGAACATGTACCTGCACAGTGCATGTATGTATTTGTTGATGAGTGAGGACTGCTTGCATGCCTTGCGTGAAGTCGCATGAATTGGCGCCGCCTCGCATCTATGCTCACTCTCCTGCGCACGCTGCCAGATTGGTGGTTGCCTGACCCGCATCGCCTATCCTACTACACACCGTCCACTGCCCGTGGTGTGGCTGCTTCATTGTGTGTGCAGGGCTACCCTGACGGCTTCCCGCTGCTGCTTGAGAGCAACCAGGACGCCAGCAGGCTCAGCAAGGCGCTCACGTACCTGCAGGTAGGGCGCGAGAGCAGGGGCGGCGCCTGCACACGGGGCACCGTTGCATGCACACATGAATCGCTCTACCAACCCCTGCAATCAGCCAATCACGCAGGCCTAATTGCACCTTGTGTACTCTGATCAGACTTGGCAGCATTGACGGGGTCGAGGAGAAGCCTCGCCACAGCAAGCCTGAAAAACGAACTTGGCTCCAACTGCATCATATCCACCTACAAGGCGCTGTTTGATGCACAAGACTTGAGCCCCGTAAATCTGCAATGGTCAATACCTGCAGGATGGCAATTTCCTTGGCAAGCTGACACGCTCGCTGTCGCTGGAGATGCTCACCTTCACGTTTGACGCCAAGGCCTTCGCGTATGTGCGCCTGGCGTTCGAGTGGAACCGCGACGGCACCGTGTCCATGACGCCGGAGTTCCTGGGCCTGCCGGCCCTCACGTACGTCAAGCAGGTGCGGGCTGCTGCGTCAGCTTGCATGCGCACCTTGCGAGCATGAGTGAGCATGGGCGGGCCACTCACTCCCGGGTGGTCACTCTCACAGAGGTGTGCCTACATCCTCCTGTGTAAGTGCAGCATGCTGACTCCAGGCTTATGGCAAGCACATGTCAGCGACGTGCAATTTTTTGTCGTCAAACATGCTCTGCCTGTTCTCTGTGCGCTCCCCATACGAAACCTCTCATGCATCCGCGTGGCTGTGTGCCCGCCCTCTGCAGGGTCAGTCGGAGTACGCGACGTGGAACGAGGTGGCGCAGGCGGAGTTTGCGGGCATGTGGTTCCTCACGCTGCTCTTCATCCTGGTGGTGGCGGTGCAGGCGTCAAAGGTGCTGGCGCAGTGCGTCAGCGGCGACTTCACGTGGCGCCAGGTGGGGGTCCGAGGCAGGCTGTTTGCATTCCCCCATGGGGTATGTACTGCATGATGTGAGACGCGCCAGCACCCAGCATGCCTTCCTAGTTCCTGATGTGTTGATGGAATTGCTGTGTATGCTGACCTGGAGTATGCTGCTGCTGTGTGCCTCGTGCGTACCGCTGCCGGTGATGGTACTGGCATGTAGAAATGGGGCAAGTTCGGCAACCTGCTGGTGGACCTGGTGGTCGCCTGCCTGCTGCTCATCGCCTGCGTCTACTACTCAGTCTACATGGCCGGCTTCACCGCCGGCTTCAGCGTGCGCGGCAACTACCGCGTGTATGACGCCGCCACCACGGCGCGCGCGCGCTGGTTCCTGCCGCTCAAGCAGGGCCCCGACCAGCTGGCGGCCGCAGCCGGCTCAGCCAACAACAACACTGCGCTGCTGGCAGCCCTGCAGGTAGGTCCCGCATTCAGCCGCTGCATAGTGCCGCAAGCAGCTTAGCATTATGGGCTCATGTATCGTGCTTGTTCTTCCTGCCTGCTCAACGGACTAGCCACGTGTGGATTGGTCGGCACCCAAACACAAGAAGTGCACCGCACCACACATTGTGTTTGACTTCAGCACGACCACTACCAACGCACTGGTGAGGAAGCGCACTGGTGACGAAACGCAAACCCTAGTCCTCAACCCAATGTAAAGGTCGCTGGTGAATCGATGGTGCCACCCCCGCCGCTGGCGCGCTGCAGGCCAACTGCACCAAGCTCAACATCACGCAGCCAGCGAATCCCGGGGATCCCGGCCGCTTCCTGCTGCCCGACGATGACGCCGACTTTGACGCGCTCTCATCCACCATGGCCGACGCGCACGACCTCGTCAACGCGTGGACCGTGTATGGCCTAATCCAGGCGTTCACCATCGTCCTGCTCATTGCCAGGTGCGTGCACGCATGGATGATACCCTGGGCGCAACGAGCTTGCAGGCTCGGTAATTAATAACGGGTTGGCGTCATTGCTGCCTTCGCCGGGTTACGGTATTGCAGGGAGGGCCTCCTTTGTATGCCAACCACGCATGGTGTGGCTGTGTGTGCATGCTGTACGTCCATGCATGCCACTCTTGTCTCCCATTGAATTCAGAAGCAGCGTCAGGCCGTGCGACATTGCCATGTGCTCGAATTTTAGCGTGCAGCTGAGCTTCCTGTAGTTAAGCATGGAGGGTGTCATGTGTAGTGTGACGTACGGTACTGATGTCTAACCGTCCAAATGCAGTCCAACTAGGAGCAGTCACACACAGGACATCTGGTGGATGTTGCCGTATTACCTGGCCCGCACTGCTGCTGCTGCTGCCACAGGCTGCTGTCCACGTTGGAGTTCCAGAAGCGCGTCGGCATCATCGTGCGCACCATCTACCACGTCGGGCCCCCCGTCGCGCACCTCGTCGTGCTGCTCGTCGCCTGCGCCCTCATCTTTGCGATGATGGAGAACATCGTGCTGGGCCCCACTGTCGGCTTCCTGTCCACCTACACAGAGTGTGTGGTGGACTCGTTCAAGCTGGTGATAGGTGAGAGCCTGCTGACGCCGTCCTCCATGGCGCCGTCCGGGCAGGAGACGTCGGGCGTGCAGCGCTTTGCGGCGGGGCTGGTGCTGGTGGCGCAGGTGCTGCTCATGAGCTTCATCCTCACCAACTTCTTCTTCGCCATCCTCGGCGCGACATTCACCAAGTTCAGGGACCGCATCCGCAGCCGGGGGGCGCCGCATGCGATCACGGTGAGCGAGCGCAGGGCCCGGGAGGGCCTATGGGGGCAAGTCGGGCAGGATTAGTCGACAGAGTAATAGCAAATGCGTTTGCCTTTTTCACTTATGTGCAGCCTCAAGCCTGATTTCCAGGCCTGCTTTTCATTCCTCCAGCTCAAAGGTTGTCTTACAGCAATGTTATGATGCTATTCCAGGCTGGAACACGGCAGCATCCCCGCCACCGGTCATCACATGCCCACTTGACACCATCGTGCAGTATTGGGGAAACTTAGCACTTCACGCATGAATTAATGCTACAGACAGGGTGAAATTTATAATCTTCACAATAATTACAATCAATCCGCACATCTACCTACCGGCACCCGCAGGAGCTGCGTGAGGTCATCTGGCCCGATTTTGTTGCCGGCGCCAAGCGCTGGACCCACAAGCTCACGCTCAAGCGCGCCTTCCGGTCCCGCCCGCTGCCCTACACCAACCGCCAGCTCGCGCGCATGGTGCGCAACACGCCGCTCAAGGGAGCGGATGTGCGGCCCACTGAGCGCTTCGACATCAAGGTAGGCGCACCGGGGTCGTGTTCGGGCCTTTTCACACTGTGAGGGAATTCGAAGCAATATGAATGCGACCTCCAAAATTGATGACAAGACCACGGAATCGTCCTTAGCAGAACATATTGAACACATCGATCCAATAGGATTCAGACTTAATTCACCTCACGAGGGCGTACCCCTTTGCGCCAGGCACCGTACCCTGGCAGTCTCTTTGGCTGATTATCGCCCTTGGATGGCTGTGGCTGACTGCCCATGGCGCGTGCGCTCACAGGCAATCGTCGGCGGTGTCAGCAGCCTCTACTTCATCGACGAGGTCCTGCTGCAGCGCTTGCTGGAGACGGTGGCAGCCGTCAACGCGCACAAAGCCGCATACGGGCCGACCAAGGCCGGCAAGCGTGTGGCGGGGCCCGTGTACGAGGCCCACATGCACGAGGAGGAGGTGGATGTCCCCATGGGGGGCACGTTCAGCGCCAGCGGCAGCGATGCGGACGATTTTAGCGGGCCTAGCCTGGCGGCGGGTACAGCAGCAGCAGGCCCTACGTCAGCTAGCAGCAGCAACAGCACTGAGCCTGTGAAGCCTGCAGCGGCTGCGGCCGCGCCCGCTTCAGGCAGCGGTGTGGAGGCTTTCAAGAAGGGCGGCAAGGGCAAGGCTGCGTACACGGGAGAGCTGGTGAGATTAATAGTGGGTGGGTGGGTGGGTGCACTGCCTGTCAGTTTGGGATAACGCATTGTGTGTCTTACACCAAGACAAACAGACGGGTGATGTGCAAAGCTGGCCTCATACAGCTCACAGCAACACCTTCGCAGGGCGCATGTGCACATGGCAACACAAAGTATGCTTGTCGGTTGACCGATTTCTCGCGCTCTGCATGCTTGAAGTGAGCGCTGCTGCTCCCGCCTCTTTTCTCCACCTCCAACCTGCAGGACTTGACCGGGCTGCCCACCGACCCGGCCGCCCGCTACGCCTTGGTGGCGCACAGCGTGGTCAAGCGCCTGGGGCGCCGCATCAGCGTGCTCGCTAGCAGCACACCCGCAGTCCAGCGGGCCGGCAGCAGCGGCAGCGACAAGGGCTTAGCTAGCACAGGTGCGAGTCGCTGCCTGTGTGTGTAGAGCCTGCAGCTCAAAATCATTGACATGGTTGCGTCTCATGGGCTTCATCCCCCTACCTGGATGCTCTAACCAACTCCTAAACTCTCAGTCCTAACCTTGAGCCAGCAGGCAGACCGAATCACGATTTCACTGAATGTGTCCTGGATGCGCATCCTGTGTGCACATGTGTGCGTGTACAATCTCTTATGACATCAGGAGAGGACGGGGCCGCTCCGGCGCAGCAGCTGTTCAAGCGCACGGGCCTGCGCGTCAGCGCGGAGGACCTTCACGATGCCTTTGACGCGGCCGGCCGGCGCACGCTGGAGAGTGAGCTGGCGCTGCACCTCAACGTCTACCAGGCGCTGAGGGACGCAGTGGGCGCCATCGACAAGTGGCAGCTGGGGGTGTACCGCTGGCAGGTGCGTGCGTGGACAAGGCGGGCTGATGCGGCCGGATTGAGGCACAGCTGGTTTCACATACACAGTGCGTGGCTGGACCGCCTAGACGGCGTGTAGGGCGTGTTCAGGGCTCGCTGGGCTTGGCGCTGACACGGAGTTGCAAAGTGCAAAAGAAGACGCAGTGGGCTACTTGTTCAGCATGGGCTCAAAATGAAAGCACCCTCCGCTGGCCAGTACACACAGGTTTTAACAGCAGGGGCAGTGTGTGACGGCGTACCGTGTACGTGTACTGCATGTAGAGTGCAGAGTGCCAGCCCAGAGGTCCAGCTGGCCTTGCTGAAACCTGCTGGATATGTGACCTGCTCTGTGCGGTGTAACGTTCGTGCGATATGTGGCATGTTGAGCAGAGCGCCGGTTTCAGTCAAAAGTCTAGGCCTCCACACGATACCCACACAAATCTAAACGGTTTGTGCACGTTTCACCTCTTCCTTCCTGCCATGTTGTGACTCGGGTCGTGAACGTGCCTTCCATCATGTGTGGCCGCAGGTCAAGGCGTGGAAGCAGCAGAACGCGATGATGGAGCAGAACATCGGCCTGCTCAAGGCCTTCACCGGCGAAACCCTCCTGCTGCCCTCCATCCCACCGCCCTTCATCTCCGCCTTCTCAAGCGCCGCCGGCCAGCCCAACGCCCGCTGGCAGCCTCTCAACTATGCTACGCAGCAAGCCGTCCTCAGCAAGGAGGCACCATCCACATCCACGTCGCCGCGCCCTAGCAGCCCACGCTGGGCGGAGAAGCGCGATAGCTTGGACGTGCGCAGCAGTGGCCCCAGCGCCAGCACGCGTGGCGCCAGCGGCGGCAGCGTCCACGGCGCGCCGCCCGTGTCGGCGTACGTGCAGGTGATGTCGCTAGTGGGCGATGCCAGCGCGCTCGCGGATGCTGAGGTGGCGCGGCTGCGCCCGCAGCAGCAGTCAATGACCCACAAGGGATCCCCGCGGGGCGCCAGCCCGGGCAACGTTGTGGTGCCATCCCCCATCTCAGCCGCTGCGCTGCAGCGGCCGCCGTCCATGACCGCTCCGAAACCGGCAGGCAACACGAGCGTGCGGTCTCGCTCCTCGCTGCAGATGGAGGCGTCGGAGGGCGGCGCGGCGGACGTGTCTGCCAGGCGCGTGGCCAGCCGCTTGGGCCTCAGCAGCATCACCGTCCATGCAGCGGGCTCGTCCGAGTCGCTGACTGGCCCTGCGGGCGCAGCGGCGGACCGCAGCGTGCACGTGCGCAGCGCCGCCAGCAACCTCGCAAACCGCTCCGTGGCGGACTACGCCTCAGGCGGCGGCGCTTCGGCCATGGTGAACGCTAGCATGCGCTTTGAGGGTGCGTCCGCGCCGTCCGCGCCCAACCTGCAGGGCATGACGCGGCCGCAGGGCACCTGGTCGCAGCAGGCCCGCCGCCACAGCATCGCCGACACAGCCATCGTGCCCGGAGGAGCGGCGCCCATGTTTGGCTCCCGAAAGGCCGCCGCCAACAGCGCGCAGGCGCTTGGCGGCGACGGCGCGGTCCCGCCGCCCGCCGGGGACGCGGCTGTGGCCGGCCGCGGCACGTTCGTCAGCGCCGGCATGCGCACGGCGTCCATGCCGCACGTGCACGAGGGCTGGTCCACCCCCGACCCCGCAGCTCACTCAGCCGCTGACACGTCCACACATGCCAAGCGCCAGGTGTCGTTCAAGCACAAGACTGGCGTGGATACTGATAATGACGACGCGGAGGAGAGCCCCCGCGTGGTCAAATCGGGTCTGAGCGGCTTCTTTACAAACGTCACTAGGAGGATCGCCGGGGCTCTCACCAGCAGCTTCACCGGGCCCAACAGCGAGGGGGGCAGCGCGCATAAAGGCGGCGGCAGCCATGGCAGGCAGCCCGGCGCGGAAGGGGACGCTAGCGTGCAGGGCGGCAGCCAGCACGCCAGTGACAGCCACGACGCAGTGCGCGTGAGCAACCCTGTCTTTGAGCCGGAGCAGCGTCATTAGAGGCGCTGTGAGTAATATCGTAGCAGCAGGGCGTGCGGATGGGTGGGGGATGAGTCAACGGAACCGCGCTGCGATGGTCAGCAGGAGTGGACCCACCCCCTCGCCCCACGTTCTCTCCCACATGCACACACCTCCTCCGTTCTAATCATCGATCGCATGATGATGCACGAATGTATTCGCACTGGAATGGCTGGCCTGTTCGCTCCTTTTTTGCTTGATGCGATGGTGGCCACACGGCAGGAAGCCCTTGCCTCCGTAAACGGTACCACAACCCAACTCCCTACTCGGCCACATCGTGTAATTGAGCCTTACCAGCGATGGCGCGCTGCTGTGCTTGGCACCGATCTCACCCATTAGAATTCTCCATGACTGGGCGTGAAGGCGCCTGGGAGTCCGTTTTGCGCATACGATCCGCACGTCTTGTGCACGCTACGCTCGTGCGTTGCCTCCACACGCCCATGTATCTCCCCCATGCAGTCATGCACACATCCGTCCATTGTGTTGCCCATGCACAGATGCTCACATGCTGACCGTGTCCCCTACTCGCAAGTGGATGCATGCTCTTACAGAGTTACAGCGCCACGCAGTCCCGTCTCTCTTTAGGCACTGTCCATTCATGCATGCCTTCAAGCATTGGATACAAGGGATAGGGTCTTCATCTGTCTACTATTCGCTTGTCCCTGCTTTTCAGGAGGCAAGGTGTTAATGCACTGTATTCGCTTATATTATAAGTTGATCATGACCAAGCGCACCACCCACCTGCACCTACACCTTCACCTGGCTGGCTAGGAACCAGAGCGTTCGCCATCGACTGCCCTAACATCAATTCATCGACCTGGCTGGACCAGCACCTCTGATTACGCAACACAAGCCTCCCTGGAGTGCACTGGCGTCCTCTGCTGGCTGTTTTCCATGCACTGGAGGATTGACGTTTACGCAAATCCACTGATCTTTGCGATCTTCGTGCACCCGTGGAATCAAACCGAGCGCTGACTGACTGACCCTCTGCGTGACGCGATTTCTCCCCCTCCCCTCCGGTATGCTATGGTAGCACTGACACCCTTTCCGCACACTCTTGTAGCGCTGCGGTGCTTAGCCCAATAATGCGCACACGCTTCCCTAAACTCATGAAAACGGCCAGCGACCACATTGCGAGCCTCTGCCCGCCTGCGCCTTCCTTGTCCGGCACTGCATACGGTCCTGCGCCAAGATTCAGCGGCACACGAGTGCTCTGGCATTTGTGTTGACCCGGTCTCTCGAACATTGCGTGCATGCGCCTGTCGGTGCGCGCTTCTCCCATCAGCACTTGCGACAATACCCCAAGCCGACTTTAGTGCGTACCTTTTTGGACTGGTGGAACGGCGAAAGCAACAGTCTGGCGGAAAGTGAATTAACAATAACCAGCAGGTCTGCTGCACTTGCTGCACTCGCTGCCTCTGATGACCGTGAGGCTGTGTGTGAGTGTGTGTGCTGGGCACACACACCACATCAGCACGTGCCTCCCCCCTCCCCTCGAGACCAACCCACACTTGCGATCACGGCAATATTATGTACTACCTTTATGTGCACCTCCCTGCTTTGGACACTGATTGCACTCGTCCACAACTTCTGAAGCACTGCATGCACACCCGCATGGCACGCGCATGTGACTCAGGACCTTGCCAAGATGGCGATGCACTGATACTGCATGCACTCAGTGAGTGATGCGCTGGACCCCTGGTTGGACCATCGGACACAATAAAAGTTCAGGAGTGGCTTGAAGGCATACACATGCCACCGCCCGTGACACACTGCACTGCTGGTTGACGTGTTTTGTACGGGGTTGTCCAGCATGAATGCACATGTGAACGTCGCGGTAGTGGTAGACTGGCATTGCATGTATCACAAGCGGGTGCCCCCCTGGGTGTCCCTCACCTGCACACGCACCCTCATCCATTGGCCAAAGGCAGTGTGTGTGCATCATTGTATCGGCATGTGTGGTACGGGTCTATTGCATGACCGTTACGTCCATGTCAGTGCATTTGGTCTGCTGTACAGGGGCCTGTGGCCGTTCTGCGGTGCATTGCTTTGTCCTGCTGTAACCATGCGTGCTTGAGGCATGCCTGTCATGGCCCCCAGCAGCAGCCGTGCTTGGATTGGTGAGTCTTGGGATCACCGGCGACATCACAAGCGTGCTCGTGGACCATAGCGCACTTGGTGGCAGCCTGGTGTGCGATCACAGCCCTCAGCAACAGCGGCCTGAGTTTCGATTCAAGCACACCTTGACGACAGCCGCAGCGCAGTTTATACGGCTCTGGATAGCAATGCATGGCAGCAGCAGCTGGGCAGGAGGCCGGAGAAGGCGCTGAGGCCGAGCAGTTGACGTCAGCGTCACCCCTTGCAGCGCTGGCATTCGCACGTGCGCCTCAGTAGGTCCATGCCGCTGCCTGGACCCGCTAGGCTCATTTTCCGACCCTCCATCGGCCAGCGCAAGCGCAATCCATACCAGCACTAGCAGCAGCTATGACACCAAACTCAACGGCGCGATGCGCTCTCCACCCTCACCCCCTGACAGCTGCCCTGGCAGTACTACGAAACAACTGGCAGCACCGGTTCGCTATTCCGGGGGAGCTGCTGGCCTCATCAGCCAAGGGGCTGTAGCAGCATGTCGTCTGCAGCAGCGCATCATGCAGCTGTTGACATGATGCAAGCCGGCATGCTGGACAAACTGAACAACGTGCCCTCATGCCCATGCCATACAGAGCCAGTCCTCACCAGCATCAATTGTCACCCGCCAGGATGAAGGGTGGTCTAAACCTGAAACAGTGCTCATGGATGAAACCGCAACCTATGCGTATGAATCCGATCACACGTCGGCCCCGTCGAGCTGTCACGATCAACACGCGCTCGTGCCATGCCATGCCAAGTGACACGTGTGCCTGCAGCCATACCACCACCTCTGGTGTGCCAATGCCGGCATCTTGCACACGGTAGCATGCATGCAGGGCACGCAGCCCTGCACCCCTGTATGGGTACGCGCAGTGAACCCTCTCCAGGCAACCGTCACCAGAAGCACAATATATAGCACAGTGACATATGGCCATCGACTCACAAGCAAGGACTACCGGATTATCGGTGCGTCGTGATATGATGATGGGGTCTCGTGTGCTTTGGCAGTAGCGCATATTCGTATTGCCAGGGCTTGCCGGCATGCGCTGACCTGGCAATGTGGGCAGCGTCCCCCCAGGTGGCGCAGTAGGCCCCGGGCCTCTGCCCACAGGCCCCCTGGACCCAGGGGTGTCGACAAGACACCCCCAAGGGGGGCTGAGGGGTACAGGTTGCCATGACACCCACTGGTCATGCTGCTGCCGTGCCCCCTCACCCCTACCCCAGGGAGCACTCATCAGTGCATGCAGGCTGTGCAGCATTCGGGTACCATGGAACTTTGGACCCCGCCCGCCCCCCCCCACACAAAGCACAGCAGGTTGGTGATGGCATTACAGCACAACTCCACAGACTGACAGCCACACAGGCAGGTCATTTATAAGCAATGACAGCCTGTCAGTGGTCCACCAGCAGCCATTCATTCGTTCGTTCGTACGTGTTTACTCACGGATACAGTGCACACGGGCGCACCGACTGCCCCGCTGAAGACTAGAGCGGCACAATGTGCTGCCGCTGTCAGCACGCACCCAGCCAGGAGCACCACACACTCCACACACCCGGTCTTCTATGGGGTACAGACATCTGACACCACTCATGCATAGCCTCCCAACGCAGACTCGGAGCACTATTGGCGGTGCCAGGGGCTGGTACGTGCGTGAGCTCCGCCGACACGCACGGGCACAGCAAGGTAGCAGGCAGCGACTGCCGGTGTCTATGCATGCGGTGCGTGGACATAGCCGTGCGCAGCGCGCTCAGAGCTCCGCAGCCTGCAGAGACTGCATGATGTACATCTTTTGGATGGCTGCGAGCGCCGCAGTGTTGAGCTGGTCGCAGTACGTGGCCAGCTGGTTGGTGACGAGGAACGTGTCCAGCTGGTGCGGCTCGGCTGGCAGCTTGAAGAGCGACGGGTCCTCCTCGGGCAGGAGCTCCTCGCCGGCTGCACGCCTCGCTGCGTTCTCCTGCTTGCGCTTCTGCAGCCAGCCGGCCTGCTGCTGCTTCACGCGCGACACGTTCACGTGGTACGTCTGCACCTTCTGCTGCTCCGCCACCAGGTCATCCACGCACTCTATGAGCGAGGAGATGTTCTTTTCGAGGAAAGGGGCGAGGCTGAGGTTCAGGCGCTCGTAGTCCGCCTGCGATGCTGTGTTGGCGGGCGACAAGTCCGCCACGACCGCTTGCACCAGCGATGAGTTGTGGATTTTGATGGGCAGCTCAATAAAGACATCCTTCCAGGCAATGCCAGCTTCCAGGAGCTCCTTGGCTGTGAGCTTCTGCGCCTTGGAGAGCTCAATGAACGACTCCTTCAAGCGGATCGCCTTGAGCACAAGGCTGCCGCGCTGGGAGCTGTGAGGGTCGTAGATAATGCACACACACTTCTTGATGTTCTCGTGGTAGTTGATAAATGTCTCAATCAACTCCACTGTCTGAAAGGTGCCCATGTTGGCAGACTGGTACCTGCGCGACGTATCCCGCCAAAACACACAGCAGGCGCAGCTCAAACGGGTGCAAGCGCCAGCTGCTGTGCAAAGCAAACAGCAAGTAATGGCAGCTATATCCTGTGTGTGTGACACTTTTGGTTGTCCTGTGCCGTCCCCAAGCTGAAATCCGTGTTCAGCGATCGCACGCACGGCTGGTGCTGCCATGTTACACAGTGGCTGCCTGCGCTGCTGCTCTGATACCAGCTGAGCGACCTTCACACATCGCTCACCAGCCAACTGTGTTGTTGTCCACGTTGACCTCACGAAGGCATCGCATCATTTCCAGCTGATAGTTTGCGCCAGCCGAGTCGTCCTCCCCCTCGTCGGCAGCCATCGACGTCTGCCAGCAATTAAACGCAAGCGGAGGCAAAGGTTACAACCAAAGCATAGCCTGAACTGGTCACAGTCTTACGCGCTGGTGAACAACACGATGCCAAGGCGGCTGCTGCATGCACATCGTCTTGCACACAAGCGTGAAGCTGTGACGGCCATACCGGGAAGGCAAAGCAGTCCGTGACCTCCAGCGTATGGCCAACATCCAAGCCCAGCAGCTGCCCAGTCACGAGCTGCGGGAGCGCCTCGTTGCAGTGCTGTACAATTTTTAGCACGACCTGCCCAGCGAGCTGCACGGCCTTGACAGGATTCTCCTTCTTGACGGGAACTACAGCAGCTGCTGCAGCTGCTGCTGTTGCTGGCTCCATGGTAGTTAGGTGTGCAGGCCTCACTGCAGGGGTGTTTGGGCTGGGTCAGGCAGGTATGAGAGGAGAGTTTGTGGTGAATGACCTCGGCGAAGGACTCGGGCAATAGCTTTTAGAAATAAAGCCATGCGCGCGTGGCTGCACAAGTGGTTGCGCGCCTACATGACTTGAGCTTTGGGATGGGTGCCCCCATGCAGAATCGTTCGGGCCAGTGCCTTCAAGGTGTTCAAGCACGAGCGCGCACACACGCGTAACAATAGCCGTGTTACTTGCCTGTACAAACGTGCTTCTCCGACTGCTTTCGGCATCGTAGGTTGACTGCTCGCCTTGCATCGTTGTCAAAACAAACCTTCGTTTAGTGAAACACCGTCCACCCACACGCGTAGTGGACAGTGATGGACATCAGGGTCTGCTAGGCCAGCTTCCTGAACAAGTCTTGTCTGCCCGTTGGGGTCTGCTGCCAAGCCGGGGAGTTTCGTGGACGGCAAACGGGACGAAATGGGACTTTCGCGGCGCTACAGCTCACAGTTGCTCCTGTTGCTAGCCTTAGCTTTAGCTTCAGCTGCTGCAGTAACAGCTCTTTCTGTTGAGGGTCTTGGGCAAGTCAGCAGAACGCTGCTGGCGGACCGGGCACACAAGCGGGGCGAGGAGATCGAGCTGTACGCAAACAAAGTGGGCCCTTTCCAGAACCCTACGTAAGTCCTGCCTGCAGGGCTAGGTGTGCAGACCTGCCTCTCGTCTACCAGCTTTATCCTTTGTGTCCTAGGTTGTCAGTAGAATTCCAGCCTCAGGCAGGGATGTTGCTGGGAGGTTGCAGCTGATGTTGAACCGTGTATGTCTTCTGGCTCTCGTGTTGCAGGGAAACCTATCAGTATTACAACTTGCCCTTCTGCCAGCCTAAGGATGGCAAGGAGTACAAGACCGAGGGCCTTGGGGAGGTGCTTGAGGGTGATCGTCTGGTGACGACACCCTACTCCCTCAAGTTTCAGACAGATGTTGAGAACTCCGTGCTGTGCGAAAAGTCACTGACAGACAAGGAGTTGAAACTTTTCCGACAGGCAGTTATGCAGGATTACTACTTCCAGGTGAGTTTAAGTTTGCCGGCCGGGCTGTTGACGCACATGTTTGCAGTTTGAGCAACGGTGCGGTCTTTGCAACTGCTTCCGAAGCTTGCAGCTCACCTGTGCCTCACCACTTTGTGGCGGCTGCTCTAAGGCACTTGTCTCTTTTGCCTGCAGATGTTCTATGACGACCTGCCTGTGTGGGGGTTCATCGGGAAAGTGGAGAAAATTGTGCACCCACGCTCCGTCAAGTATTTCCTCTTCACACACTTTCACTTTGATATCTCCTACAACGATAACAGGTCAGCCAACTTGCCAGGTTGCCGCAGTTGCAACTGCACTTGTGGGGGGACACTGCTGCGGGCGTGGCGGAGGTGCACGCGACACCCTCAAATACTTGGCAGTGCCACCCCAGGTGCGCCCAGCGGCCATCTCCTACAGCAGTAAGCCTGCGATGTGCCTTGCTTTGCGCTGGCGTGTTCCTCGTGTGCAGGGTTATCGAAATCAACGTGTCCAGTGACCCCATGCGCACCGTGGACATCACCACTGCTGAGCCCCAGACGATGCAGTTCTCCTACTCTGTCAAGTGGAAGGAAACCACAATCACTTATGACCACCGCATGGACCGCTACTCTCGCTACTCCTTCCTCCCGCAGCACCTTGAAATCCACTGGTTCTCCATCATCAACAGCTGCGTCACCGTGCTGCTGCTCACGGGTTTCCTAGCAACCATCCTCTTGCGCGTGCTTAAGAACGACTTCCTTAAGTACACCCGTGACGATGAGCTTGGCGAGGACCAGGAGGAGGAGACCGGCTGGAAGTACCTCCACGGCGACGTCTTCCGCTTCCCGCCGCACTCCAACGTGTTCAGCGGCATGGTGGGCGTCGGCGCGCAGATGCTCGCCATGTCGGTGTGCATCTTTTCGCTGGCGCTCATCGGAGCGTTCTACCCGTACAACCGCGGAGGGCTGCTGTCAGCCTGCGTGGTGCTGTACGCGCTCACCGCGGGTATTGCAGGTGCGCGTCAGGCCTCGCTGGGTGCAGCCTGGCTGGTTCTCTGAGAAAGACGGAACGGCAACCCAATTCCGCAGCCGTTACAGCTGCTTGTGATTGGACTGGGCAGGATGAGCCTTGCATGTGCCGCAGTGTGCACGGCAGCAGCTTGCAGCGGTGTGACCCGGATGGGCTGTGCAGCCAGTGCCCTGCCCTGCATCCGCGCAGCACCCATGCGCTCATGCGCGCTGGCTCATGCAGGCCGCGCAACAGGCAGCAGGCATGGGTCATACCGGCAGTTTGTAATGGCGCGTCAGTGCGTCACGCATACATTGTCCCTGCATCGTACAGTACATCCGGGTTTGCATGACGATGGTATGCCATGATATCATTGCACAGCGTCGCTTTCCTGCTGTACAGCTGCTCGCCTGTCCATGTGGCTGGTGGCGATGATGCATGCAGCGGTCTGCAGGGAATGCCTTTGTGATCTGCTGCGAATTCGCCAAGCACAGGCGCGTGCTTGCGCACGGTTGCAAGGAAGCATCGAGGGTCGCATACGCTGTGCATCGCCACGCTTGTGACCTGGTGTACCAGTGGCGCTGAACGAGCGTGCTGTCCTATGTGCAACGCCACACGCAGGCTACATCGGCGGCGTGCACTACAAGATGTTTGGCGGCAGCAACTGGGTGTCCAACGTGGCGCTGTGCGCGGTCATCTTCTGCGGGCCCGTGCTGGCCATCTTCTCCTTCCTCAACACCGTCGCCATCTTCTACCGCTCCACCGCCGCGCTGCCCTTCGGCACCATCGTCATCATCATCCTGCTGTGGGGCGTCATCACCTTCCCGCTCACCGTGCTGGGCGGCATCGCCGCAAAGAACTCCAAGTCGGAGTTCAACGCCCCCTGCAGGTGGGTGGGCGAGGATGGTGCCGCATGTGTATTTGGACGGCAGGTGGCAGCGTGCTGCTGCTCATGTTGGTCAAGCAGGCGGGCATAATGCTGGCGCGTGGGGCTGGATGCTATGGGCATCACCTGTCAGCGGCTGTTGCGCCTGCTGACAGGACCTTGGCGCTGTATGCTCGGTGGCCCGGCAGCGAGCGGGGGTCCGAGATCAGCTGGGACTCTGGTGGTGGAGGCCATTGATTGCGTTCCTCACCCCCTCAGACCTCAACCGTACACGCTTGGTGTGACTGTGACGGGTGTACCGTATGCATGCGTGAGCCTCTGCCCCTCTCTGACGCGCCCGCCCCTGCAGGACCACCAAGTTCCCGCGTGACATCCCGCCGCTGCCGTGGTACCGCACCACGCTGCCCCAGATGCTCATGGCGGGCTTCCTGCCCTTCTCCGCCATCTACATTGAGCTCTACTACATCTTCGCCTCCATCTGGGGCCACAAAGTGTACACCATCTACAGCATCCTCTTTATCGTGTTCATCATCCTCATCATTGTCACCGCCTTCATCACCGTCGCGCTCACGTACTTCCAGCTGGCGGTGGAGGACCACAGGTGCGGCACGGGGTGTAGCGGGGCGCATGCCTGTCTGGCATGGGGCGTGACGCGTGAAGCGCTGCTGCTGGCAGGGTGAAAGGGTAATCTGCAACGTCTAAACCTAGCTGGCGTGCTGCACACGCAACGACATGGCACTGCGTGTAGCATGTGGCATAGGATGCACGGGTGTGTAGGGGGCTGCAGAGGGTGCGGTGGTTGCCCCTGCATGCTGTGGTCGTGTGCATGCACAGTGCAACGCTGATTGTGTGCCGTACTGTTGCTCAAGTGGTCACTTGCATGTATACAATCCAATACCCGCATCTACAGCCACAGCAACCATTCTCGTTCCCGCATGCTATACCACCACGCATCACGCATCAGTGTTGCTGCTGTGCACGCACACGCTCAAGCACGCACACACGTGCTGCACGCTCTCATGTTCCCCCATGTGCTGACGCCCGGCTGGCCCGCGCAGGTGGTGGTGGCGCTCGTTCCTGTGCGGCGGCTCCACCGGCATCTTCATCTACGGCTACTGCTTCTACTACTACTACGCGCGCTCCGACATGAGCGGCTTCATGCAGACGTCCTTCTTCTTCGGCTACAACGCCGTCGTGTGCTACGCCTTCTTCCTCATGCTGGGCACCGTGGGCTTCCGCGCCAGCCTGCTCTTCGTCAAGTCAGTCAGGCTCCATAGACCATAGCGTAGCACACACACATGACGAGTACATGTGCCTGACTCGCTTGACACATATACGCATGTATGCTATGCCAGCTTTCTGTCTGGTGCTTCCTTTTGTCCTTGGGTTTGCCTCGGTTTGCTGGGGTGGCTGGTGCTGGAAACGCTGCTGTGTGGTTATTGTGTTGCAGGCACATCTACCGAGCAATCAAGTGCGAATAGAAAAGCAGCTGCTGGCGAGCGAGACCCGGTTTGGTATGGAGCTCGCGAGACGCCAATTGGAGGCGCCACTGCCACCTGGGACGTTGCGTTGGTCCGTGCCATGTGGATGCATCGTTAGGGGCTGGTGTTGGGATTAGCTTTGGCGAAAGCCTGATGGCCCGGGCTCACCAGCTTGCTTTGCCTCCAACGCTGATACATTTCTTCACACACACGCTGATCTGTACCGGCACAGCAGGGCTGTTACCACGTGGCGCAATACAGTTGAAGCGGGCATTTAGGCCTAAACGGTGTGCTCACCACAGCTGATGCTACGTGTTCCCAGCTCAACTGGAGCATGCCATCTACCTGCCTGGTGCGAAACCACCATGCACCTGGCAGGTGCGATTATGGCTGGCGCATGAGCTCTTGCACACTGCAGCTGTTGCCTGCACCTGCTAGTGCTGCATGACGCAGCTCACAGGCGACACCTCTGCCTGTGTGCTGAACACAGTCGCAGCCTGATGCGCTACATGGCCTGATGTGAATCACACTGCCTGTTTCTGCGTTTGTCCGGTCATCGGACAAACTCCGAGGCATTCATGGCGTCGGGTTGCCGCGTTGGGTACTACCATATTCAGTAGTACATTGCCTGCTGCCTTGGCTGTTATTCGCACCTGCCACTTGCATGCAATTGGCAGCAAGCGCTGTGACAGGACGGTCAGGAGTGGTTACAGTGTGTGTCCCATAGCTGTACTTGTGACGTGGGGTATATGTTCAGTTAATCCACACATACTACTAGGCTCCCTTGTGAGGGGCACTAATCGGTCCTATACAGCGAATGGTGCTGACGACAATCCAGCCCTAATGATGAGGCCAGTTTAAGCAGGTGTTCATGCGTTACTGGTGCATCACCACAAGTAGCTGACAATGCCATAGCCCGTCTTGGTCTGCCAGATGGAGAAGGCCTGGTAGATGGCGTACACCGCCGTTGCGACAAACGCATAGCACAGCGTGTCGCGCATTTTGGTGTTGTGGATGCGCGGGAAGGCGTACGTTATGAGCGCAAGCGACAGCGACAGCAGGACGTATGTTGCGCCCATAATCATGCCCTCAGCGCCCAAGGAGCCGCTCCTGCCCTTCAGGAAGAACTGCAGCCTGCCGTCCCTGTCGCGTGTGAACAGCGGCATGCCGCGGATGTAGTTGTACATGCCACCCGAGACCGACCACCAGAACACGAAGACGGAGGCTGATGCCCAGAGCGCGGGCTTGCGGACTATGTCCGACTGGAACGCTTTGTAGACGACCGAGCCGGCCATGGCCAGTACGACCAGCACCGACAAGGGGAACAGTGGGCTCTTGTAGAACGACGGGCGGTCGATCTGGCCCGCCTGCAGCTTGCTGGCACTGCCCAGGTACTTGATAAACACCTCCGCTGACCAGGGGAACTTCTCCTGCACTGAGTCTGCGACCATCTTCTCTGACTTTGCAAGGTCCACGGGGGGCTTTGTGATGTCCTTTTCTGGGCTGATCCGCACCACGTAGGGCAGGGAGTTCACTTGAAACACCGCAAAAGGCGCTGAGCTGTCCTCCAGCAGGGCCTCAAAGAAGAAGATGCGGTCTGCGTCAGGGCCCGTGGAGAAGGCCTTGGCTGCATAGCCAAACTCTGTGCGCAGCTCCGGCAGGCGGAGCGAGGGCTGACTGTCGACGAGCTGGTTCGCGGCGAAGAAAATCACCGCCGTGTAGTCACGGCCTGCACCTGCCACATATCTCTTGAAGTCATTTTCACTGAGCTGTATGACGGTGTCCTTGGAGGACTTTCTGCGCTCCACGAGCTCCTCCACCTGCGTTTTGGGCAGGCACCCGCACGCAAGCACAATAAAGCACCAACCCAGTGCCACACGCATGGTGGTAACAATTTTCGGTCAGTACAGTTCATAAGCCTTATATGCAGTGGTGGGATACGTACCCTTACAGACTCGGCGACGACATGCCCAGCAAGCACTGCCAGCAGAAGCGTTGACAGCACCCAGTGCCGTGATGCCGCCATTCTGTAGCGCTGCCTGTGCAGCGCTGTGTTCTGTGGAAGGTCTGATGATCCTAAGAGCTCAGCTAAGAGCTGCCAGGGTGATAAGGTGGACAGATGACCTGGGGCAGGGTATAAGAGTAACGGAGCCACATGCATCTCTCGGCATGTGACTTGATGGCTTCAAGTGCCTTTGCGCAGCATTTGCACGGCAACACGAAACGATGCATGTAATGCATATGGTGCCAGGCTTGCCCCGCATGCAGGCATGCATCTGCAGGTACGCCTCTTGGCACGCATGAGTGATGTACAACGAAAACTCACGACTATGCAACTAGGGCATGCAGGGGGCTATCGGGAAACGGTGTCACTGGCAGTTTTTTTTTGTTGAGATTGTAACTCACATACCAATACTCCATCATGCACACTGACTCAGTGAAATCAGCGTGGTGGGGAGCTTGCGTCTGACAGTGATGGGTGCTAAAGGAGTTGGCAAGGCCGATATTATCAGGCTTTATCTGAGCATGGATTGCTGAACATGGTTTACGCGTCACAGTCCGTGGGGGTGTGGCGAAGGTGTACACAAATATTTGAAGGGGAAAGCACCCTGCTCATCAGACTAGCCTACCTGAGCCTTGATGCCAATTCGTTCAGGCCTTGGATTGAAATGGTTCTAATGTGCTCGTCCATCAGAGCCTTGTCTAAGAGACAGACATCATTGGCTGATCCACAGGCCCTGTGGACGTGGACGTGACCGCCAGTTGACATTGAACGTCATCACTGCAGCAACACTGCTGCTGCTGATGACTCTGAGTTTAGGGAGGGGAGTGTGAAGGGCAGCCGTTGTATTAGCTGTGTCATCCTCGCTACCGAATCTGGTGCCCCGCAAGCTAGGGATGGAGTACACCTGGCACAAGGCCTGGTGATAGATACTGGTGAGTGGGGAGTGCCTGTACACCAAGAAGCCAGAAGTCTTGCATCGTGTCAACACTTTGGCAAGCAGCTTGCAAGCTGGGGTAATGCATGCATGCACTGTCTTGCTGCTTGCTGCTAGGTTTGCTGCTGGTGCGTTGAGGGTAACGTTGTGATGGGACTGGAGTTACCCGTGCAGGCTTTTATGCCCTGGTTTGATGCGCTCACAGTACTGTGCCAAGCGTGCAGTTGCATGGCCTGTGTATAGTTGGCTCTGCTCGCCTTACTCCTGGCCTTGCCGGTGTGTGCAACAATCTGATGCGCTGGCGGTCGCGCACTCTGGGTCGTGTGGTCAGACTCCCCTGCTAATTGTTGGCAACTTGTGCTGCCTGCAGTGCTGCTGCCAGCACGTAAGTCCCCAACGTGTATGTGTCGACTGCAAAGCTGGTATCACAAGTGCTGCATCAGAGCAACTACTGTCCAGGCGAAAGGGCTTTGGCGCTTGAGGCCTCTCTGCGCTTTCGGAGAAAGACCGTGCGCTGTTGTGCCATCTGGCGCCATTTTCTGCCGTGCTCAAGACGTGTTGCCAACTGTGCTGCTGCCTTAACCTCCTGACCGCAGCAACTAGGATGACTGGTTCAAAGCCACCGCCGGTGGATGTGTTTGTCACCGGCGATGGACGTCAGATTGCAACCATTGTCAGAACCGCACCTGTACTGCTGGAGCTCGTGGAAAAGCATTTTGGCAAGGGATTGAGAGAGAGAGAGATTACATCACCCGGACCAGTATAGCCAGAGGCTCAGACCAGGATTGGTGAAGGACAGCAGTGGTCGCATCGTTAATAAAGAATCTGTGCTGCAGCCGGGTGAATATACCTGGGAGGCTAAGGCTGGTGAGTGGGAGTTAATCACCTTGCCCTTTGATGGGCGCGGTGAGTGCAGCAGGTTCTTTTGGCAGTGCACTAGTTGGAAGGGCTTGTGCATGTGAGGCCGCTACGCACGCCGCATCGCCATGACTGCAGTCGTGTGGCTGCTTATCCTTCACTTGCTGCTGGTCAAGAGGCAAGACTGGCTCCCTGTCACAGGGGTCGCTGGTGCCAAAGTACCGCTGGCTATCGACATTTTGATGTTGACCATGCATTGGTGCATTTCTTGTGCGCAGACAGCGCTTCCCCACTGGCTTGGTCGGCCCTGTACCGCTCCCCCTCCCTCATCACGCCATCCGCCGCACAGTCCCTGCAGAACGAGGTCAAAGGAAGGCTATTCCATTGTTATCGCCCGGAGTACACCGGGCCGCCTCAACAACTGCCTGCATGTCTCGCCCACCCGGTATTCGGGCATTTCCAGGCGGCTTTGACGGCCAACACAATGCCGTCAACAGCTGCACAGATCGCGGCGATGCAGCTTGCATGCGTGCTGCCAAGGTACGGCTCCAAAGCGTTTTGACACCCGTGTGGTACACACATAATAAATGCTGATGGGGGCAGGGCGGCGCTGGAGTGGTTGGGGGGGGGGGTAGCATGTGTGAAGGCAGGGCTGTGCAGCACACAGCCCAAAGCACGTCGGTGTTTGACATCAATACATAGTAGTTGTCGCCCTGGCCCTGGGACATATGGCGTGCTACGCGTCTGTGTGCACACTCGCACGGTAACCATGCCGGCACCGTCGATGTGCGTGCTTGGAGCAAACCGCGTTTGCAGGTGTGACGAAGACGAGAGGCTTCGGCGTGATGCAACGTGGGCCGTCCTGCGCCCCCTTTTTGAGCCCTTCCTCATCAGCGAAGACCAGCCGCTTTACGAGGATTCCGACTACCCCACCGATGGCTGCATCATGCTGGCTGAGGATGAACTGTTGGTGCTGTACAAAATCACGAATGAGGAGGATTCAACCTTTTTCCAGGGCCAGGTAGGGACGGCTCCCAGAGCGCCCACATTCTCCTCCCCCCTTACTTCCGGGGTTAAAAAGTAGCTCATTGTTCAGCAGCACCACTTTGAGTGCGCAAGCCATGTGTATGCATACGGCCTGATGAAGTTGCCACTCGCGTACCACCACGGAGAGGTCTTGCTTCACTGTGCACGCTCATTTCCCACACTCGATTGGTTTGCTTGTGCTAGCTCCCACAGGCACACTACAGCCAGTACATCAACAGGGTGCACCACGTGGGTCACACTGATGATGTGCACCCGGCCTTGCTGGTGGAGATATGCGGGCCCTGCGTACGTGTCAGTGCGCTGTACACGGCAGGTGCTATCAGCAGGTAGGCCCGTGTGGCTTGGTTTTGAACTTTTGAATACACGCCTTGCAACAAAAAAGAGCACACTGCACGGCTCCACGGAAAGCATACTGCATGGCCCAACGGGAAGTAAATCCACTTGAACACGCCTTGCCGGTTGCCACGGAAACACCCACCTTCCGCAAACAACGTGCGGGGTTGGACGCTGAGGCTGCTACTGTCAATGGCAGGCGCCTGAGTGCTTGATTGCGTTTTGCCTCCATGGCCTGCGTGGCGGGCGTGCAGGGGTGGTTTGAAGGCCGTGGTGTGCGAGCCGCTGACTCCGCACCAGCACTTCATGTACATGCCGCCCAACCACCAGCTCATGCTGACCATGGCACGCACCCTGGATGCGCTCAAGGTGAGGGAAGTGAGAGTGTGAGGAGGGCAGTCGCGGCCCGTGGCGCTCTGTGCCCTCCGTTGCGCCCCCTCACTGTCAGCTACATATCCCAGTCGGTCGGGCGAAGTGGCAGCTGGCCTTCTGCCCGCAATAAAGCTGCAGCTATCGGACTAGGCAGGACCTGAACTCTGAAGCCTGTCAGTGGCAGATCAGCAGATGGTATCCATGTTTCCCCCTAGGACTGCATGCAGGCGCGGGACAAGGATACGTCTCCCACTCTCCCGTCACAAGTTTGTGGCAGGGGGTATGACGGCTGTCTAGAGCTGATCGTGGCCCCGTGCAAGCCATGCGTGCTAGCAATGCCAGAATGCGATGCCTGCTTACCATGCGTTGTTCCCATCATCTCGCTTGAGTTGGGTGCAACCGCATTGCTCATCACAGGATGCTGTCTTTGAGCTGTCGCTGCACTACTCGCGTAGCGGCCGCTACACGGACACCGTCTGGCGCTCACAGCCCTACCCTTTGCCCTATCCCTTGAACGACGCGGAAGTGTACACGGATGTCAAGCATTGCGGCGGGCACCAGCTGCTGTATACAGCCACGATGAAGCCGGGAGGAACGGTTGGAGCAGCAGACACCCGCGGTGGCGCCGGTGCTGACAGGAGGGTGCTTGTGAAGTACACCCCCTTCCTGCGGTACGGTGAGGCGGTACACACGGCGCTGGCGAGCAAGGACTTGGCGCCCATGCTGTTCAGCTGCACCGAGCTTCCGGGACGCCAACTGCAGGTGGGTGTAGGCCTTCTTGTCCAACGCGTGCGGCCCGGTGTTTCATGTCGGCCAAGAGCTTACAGTGGTTGGACCACATGTGCATCCTGTTAACACGCACGTGCGCTCTTGCCTTGCCAATGTAAGCAGTTGAGCTCTGTCTCGTGGTGCTTGCGTAGGAAGTATTACTTGCTTGGGACATCGCTTCCTGTGCCCATATTCATGGTTAGGCCACACCATGTGCTTGCGTTAGAAATGCGCCTAGTAATTCTCACTGCTGGACCCCTTGCGCTTCCCCAACCAATGAGCGTTATGCAGGTGGTGATGGAGTTCTTGGACCCTGCGGACGGGTGGACCATGCTGGCCGCCCTGCCCGAAGCCGACCAGGCCGAGGCCGCCGCAGCAGTCAACGCTGCTGTGTGCCTCATGCACGAGGTGGAGGTCACCGACCCTGTCACCGGCCAGCAAGGGCCCGTTGCGCACGGCGACCTGCGCACGGCCAACATCTTCGTTCGCAGGAAGCAGCCAGGCGGTGGCTGGTGTGATGTTGACGTCCGGATTGTGGACTTTGATTGTGAGCACAGGTTAATTACACACGCATAGGGAGGGGGGGCAGGATTGGGCAAGTGATAACGGACGCAGATTGATGTCTGATGCAGTTATTGTGTGCACAAGGGACGCAGGCCGTTGCTGATTAGGAGGATCAAGAACGCATCGCACGTCATTGTAGTCAATGTGCTGTGTGCCGGGCTCCTTCGGTCCGCTATGCGAGCTGGAAACACTTACCGTCAGCCTGGCATATGTGATATGTCATTGTGATTATTGTCGGGTCTTCTGGCGCCTGGTCTGCGTGCAGGGGCGTGTGTGGCTGGAGTAGGGCTCTACCCGGCTTTCCTCAATTACGACCTTCCCCGCCCTCAAGGCGTCGCGTCTGGTGGGTTGCACGCTCACTTGCGCTAATGTCATATAGAGGCAATGCATGGTTTTTTGCCGTGCTCCTTGATAACAGCTTTCGGTCGCTGTACCAGCTTGGTGGCAAGGGTGCATGGTTGCCTGTGCTCTATGCACCTCGTCAATGTGGGGGTTGCATGCGTCATGCACGCTGTGCCTTGTTGCAGGCCGGCCCATCACGCAACGTCACGACGTGGAGTTCCTGATGGCGTGTCTGCCCACCCAGATGCAAGCGCCATCTGCTTCACGTGTAGACGGCAAAACTGTGCCGGGCAAGCCCCTGCCTTCCCCTGTCAGCAGGCCCCAGCAGCTGGCTCGCAACAAGCGGGGCCCGCAAACGCCGGCTGCCTTGTGGCAGCCAGCTGCCTCTCGCTGGAGCGCGCCTGCCGCCAGCACCACCACGGCAGCTCCGCGTGTGATGATGTACAATGCAAAGCGCCCAACCTTTGTGCGCGCAAAGGCTGCTGGCGTGATGTGGTCGGGGTTTTTCTGAGCAATTTGGTGGCACGGTAGTGTGTGCCTGCTGGGTCAGGTGTTTGGTGCTTTGGTCTGGAGTCGGGTGCTCGGTCTTATGTATGCACTTTTGGGGCACGGACGGTTCACAGCCCAGCTGTTGGTGGTGGTGGGGTGGGGCTGGCTCCCAGGTAGAGCCTGTGAGTTTGTATTAGGCCCGCCACATGTATGGGAGGGCGCCTGATGTAACATAACATGTACGGGAGGGCGGTCAGCATGCAGTCTCTGACAATACCGGCCCGCTCCATCCGGCGCATGCCTCGGTGTGCTGCAGGAATTTCCATTGAGATGCACAAACACAATGTAATGGTGTTGCTTTCAGCGTTTCACTCAGCGCGTGCCACCAATCACAGCGATGCGCATGCGCGTGGCAGCCACATTATTGCGGTATTCAGTACATGCGCCTGCTGCTTGACATGCGCTTCCTGGTTGTCATGCGACAGACTGCACGCTACCCGATGGAGCTGATCATGCCACGTTGGAGCAAGGTTCCTGGATGATTGCATGATTGCATGCAGGTCAAGTGTCACCCATCCGTGACGCCGTTTGCGTTGTGAGCGCTGCCAAACCGCAATCCCTGCATGAATCCTAACCCCTGATCATCAGGCAGGACATACCGCGTGTCTTCTACCTGTTTCTCTATTGCGTAGCAGAAAGGCAACGGCGGCAGACAAGGCAAACCCAAACAGCATGACGCACTCCCGCAAACTTGGCAGACACAGCCTCCACAAGCAAAGGCGGCTGGCTGCCTCAACGACAGGCATTGTCTCACGCCTCACGGCCAAGGCTTGGCAGCGCTGACCTAGCTGACCCACTCGAAGCAGGGCGGGAACCTTCTCACACGTAAACAGAAACTGAGGCGCGTTTTGTACACACATGCAGATACACGGCAGTGCACACATATGCAATCCAACAGCTTGCTACCCCGCCACAGCGCAACGATGTTGCTGCAACTAGCTTATGCCACGGGACAGCGTGACGCCTCACTCGCGTTATGCTCCACCTCTGTGGCAACCCTCTCATATCACTTGCTCATTGCATTGGTCAGGGGCTCCCAACTGCCCTAATTTCATTGCGCATGCAAGTCCCATACCTCTCTCCTTGCCAACACACAGCACAGCACAGCACAGCACAGCACAGCACAGCACAGCACAGCACAGCATGGGACGCGTGATGGATGTTGTTGTGTGTGCTGTGGGAAACGGATGTGCTGTTGACACAGCGGGATATTGATGTACCAGTCTTTCCTTGTTCATCTGCTGTTCGTATGGTGCTCAGCTCTGGTAGTTCATGTGCTACATTCGTGACACACTGAGTAGGTTACTTAACACTGGCAGTGATACCGGTTAAACCACGTGTTGCAAGACCGGTCATATCAGGCTTTATATGAGCACTCAATGCTGTACATGGTGTACACAACGCAGTTCTTGGGAGTTCTGGGATGAGCTCGGCGTTCACGTTTCCGCCCTTGCGACCGTTGCCAACTTCGGAAGTCAACCTCAAACGACATGTCCTTGAGCGGGCGAGCCACACCTGCCATGCGGATGGGCAAAGCATATATATGGTTGGGGGACGAAGAGGCAGCACGTTCTTCGCTGATGTCCTTCGGTTCAACACGGTTTCAAACGCTTGGGAGCTCTTTTGCGCTGCACCTTTCTCTCCGAGGGCCAGCTTTGTGGCTTTCCTCATTCAGCGGAGGCTTTGGGTAATCGGAGGTTCAGATGCAGCACAGACTTTTGGTGATGTCTGGGTGCTTGACCTTGCCACACGAGCGTGGACAAAGCAAGACATCAGGTAAGCGCTGCGCCAGGCACACAAGCGTGTGTGCAGTGCGTTTCAAAGGAGTCCAGCACAGCCACAGGATCTACGTGCGGTGTTGTTCACCACGATTGTGGGCCCCTCCCTGCACCTCACTTCCATTGTACTAAGCGCCTTCCGTTGAGCCTCGGCTTCGTGCTGTTCTTGCTGCACCAGGGGGCCTGCACACCTGCTGTGCCGATGCGCCTCTGCTGGAGACGTCCACCCACACAACCCCAACGCGGTGCTCATATTCGGTGGGTATGTGTGGCACAGCGCCAGCGAGGCATCGTACGCAAACGACCTGCTGCTGCTGCACACCGACAAGCTGGAGGTGGAGGTGCTGGCGCCGCACGGCGCCCCGCCCACCCCCCGCGCTTATCACAGCGCCACCACCTTGGGCAGCAGGTGGGTGCTCGCTTTTGACCCCCCCGGTTGACAACTCCGTGCACGATTGCACAGTGCATGCGTATCACTATGTTGCATGCACATCACCCTGTTGACATCTCCGTGCACGACTGCACAGTGCATTCGCACATGTGCTTCCGGGCGAGGCAAGGCAGGATGCCCCCACACCTTACCCGTATGGCGGTGCGTCTCGTGCAGGTGCTACATATTCGGCGGGCGCGCCGGGCAGGACAGCATGGTCCCGCGCGCCGACATGCTGGCCGTGTACAACGCCTCCACCAACGCTTGGGAGCGATGCGCTCCCCCACCCACAACACCCCTTGCAACACCCCCTGCGCCAAACAGCGCCAGCACCATCCTTCTCAGCCCGGAGTCAACCTGGCCAGAGCCCCGCACGAGCCATCGCGCGCTCAGGCTGCTGGACAGCACCAGCGCGGGCACGTGCGGCCGAGCCGCGGGCAGCAGCGGCAGGCTGCTGTTCCACGGCGGCTGTGTCGACCGTAACGCGGCGGGCCCGGAGTTCTTTGTGTTGGATGTGAGCGAGGTGCCGGGCGGTGGCAGCGGGGTGCGCCGCCTGAGGCTGGAGTGGCGGGCAGGCCAGCAGGCGCGCGCGCCCGCTGACGTGGCAGGTGCGTGAAATGCTGACGTGGCAGGTGCGTGAAATGCTGATGTGGCAGGTCAACAAGGCGCTGTAACCTGCTGCTGCCGACGCATGCATGCGTATGATCATTTCGCACGCCACGTGTCCATGCCAGGTCACCGTGTTGATGCAAACGTAGGCGCAACAGGTGATATGGCACGAAATCCGCATGCGTGCAGCGGCAGTGGAGCATCGATGTTGACCATCCTGCCATGCATGTTTAGTGCTGACACGTTGACTTTGCAATGCCCTTTGTGTGCCATGCATGTATAGAGCTGCGTGTACTGCATGTGCATTGGTTGTACCGCATGTGCGTTGGTTGTACTGCGTGCGCTCTTTGTTGTATCACAGGCCCCCTGAAGCGCTCGCTGCACGGGCTGGTCTGCGTGCTCAACCGCCTGTACGTCATGTGCGGCTACTCGGGCCAGCACGGCGTGCGCTACTGCTCCGACTGCTACAGCCTCGACCTGGCTGCAGTACAGGGCCTGCTACAGCCGCTACAGGTACCGCCCTCCCCGCCGCCCTCGCCGCAGGCCCGCGCCACGCTGGCGGTGGCGCCAGCTGGTCACGGCACCGCACGTGCCGCGGCGCCATCGTCACGGACGCCTCCCCCCGCAGCTGCTGCGCCACCAGCCCGCACCCCGCCTGGAGCTATCATGGGGAAAGGGCAGGGGCGCGCCGATCAAATTCGCGATGATGACGAGGCGGACGACAGCCAGGCCACGCTGACGGACCATGACGATGCGACCGATGACGCTGTTGAGGACGACGCGCACGTCAACGAGCGCGCAGCTGGATCGAGGCGGCGGCAGCAGCCTCCGCAGCGGCCTGAGGCTAAACAAGCAGCGCGGAACCCGAAGCAGCATAAGCAACAGCAGGGGGCGGCAGCAGCAGCGGCAGGGCAAGCGGCGGCCGCGCTGCAACTCGGCCGGTCCATATCGGCGCCGGCCGCAGTAGACGCGGGCGGAGGCGCCACGCTATTGGTGGGGCCCACCAGCAGCGGTTGGTTGAGCTCCAAGCGGCCTCGCAGCACGGCCGCGGGGGCTGCCGAGGCCGCCCTGCCCAACGCCATCCCAGTGCCCGATGATGCCGCCATGGCGCGTGTGAACGCGGCTGCGACGGGCAGGCAGGGCCGCCAGCAGGAGCGACCGGCAAAGCGGCAGGCGGTCGCCGGCCCCCATGCAGCAGCAGCAGACGGTGCGGGCGCCGTGCCTAATGCTGCGGTGGGAGTTGCTGGGAGTGACGTCGGTAATGCTGTGGCTGCCCTAGATGCAGCGACGACAGTGCAGCCGAGAGGTCAGGCCAGGCAGCGGCAGCACAAACACGGCGCCACCGCGGCAGGCGCCTCAGCGCCCCAGCAGCCGCAGAGATCGCCCCCGCCGACGCCGTTATCCTTTGTCGGGAGTGGTGCGGGTGCCGCCAGTGATGGCAGGTCTCTGCCGGGCGGTGGCGGCCGGACCCCTGCGGCGGCCAGGCAGGCGGCCTCGCCGCTAGCAGCGCCTTTGACGGCCATCAGCAGCCACCCCTCCATGAGCGCTGAGGTGAGAGCATTGAGCGCCGCAAGGAAAAATGAAAAATTGGCGTATAGGCCCGTCGCGTGAAATCACATCAGTGCCATTTTGTCTGGGGGCCCTGACTGGGGTCCCACCCCTCTGCATATAGGCTTTGTTTGTTGAACTCTAGGCCTGCGAAAAGTGGGTTATTGGTGGAGTTTTACAGGCCGAAGCTGCCGCCTGAGCAAGTGACTTGCGCACGCACGGGCAGCGCTGTGCAGACGGCAGCAGTGCTCCACGTGGCGCTTCCAGCGCCCTGCACTCTTGCCGCTATGTGTTGGCTCCCCCTATGCCGCAGCGGGTTGGACATGCTGGTTGTGTGGTGTTTCACGACCACAATGAAAAGGACGATCGGTCGATCGTGCTTCCCTGACCTCCGACTAACACGCCTAGCAATTCTACTTGGCGTGATCGGCCTGGATGGGTTGTGATCGGCCTGGATGGGTTGTGGACGACGGGCGATGGCGCATGAAGCGCGCGATTGGCAGGTTGACGCCATTAGAAAACAGTTACGGGCCGCCGACGCCGCTCGCCGCCGCCGACGCCCGCTAGATGTGCTTGCATGGCCATTGGCCGCATGACAAGGCTGTCCCGCTTGCACATGAATCAAGGATTACTTATGTATGATGGGAAGGTGGCAATACCAGAGCTGGCATATGCTGACACACACGGGCTGACCTGTGCGGGTACCTGGTATCATGTGTGGTGCATGCAGGTGGCCATGCAGTGGCTGGCATCCTCCCACCTGGAGCCCATGCGGAAGGAGCTGGTGGAAGCTAAGGAGGCGGCGGCAAGAGCGGAGGAGCGGGTCAGGGCGCTGGACGAACAGCTGCAGGTGGGAGGGAGCGCTGTGGTGGTTCAGCGCTCCCGCTGCCGCCGCTGCTGCTGCGTTGGCGGCGGCACGCATGCGCGAATGATGGTGCCATGTGTACTTTCCAGTTGTCGAGTACGGAGATTCAAGGCGTCCCTCAAAGGACACCAGAAACAGCTGCACAAAGCATTTCCGTTTTGTTTGTATGTGTGTGGTGGGGGGGCGGAGCATCGCGTTCAGCCTCGCTTCGGGTTGGGGAATGCAATCATGCGTCATGATGTCAAAGCAGCCAGTCAACAAGCGCCTGGAAGGGGATGTACGCACTGACCTTCAAGTAGACTCACCAGATGCCACCCACACCAGCAGCAGCACAATGCTTGCAATGGGACTGCTACAATGCTTGCTGACTGTACGACCGTGCGTGTGCACATGTTCCATGCACCTGCAGGCGCGGTGTGCTGACCTGGCGGCTGCGCAGGCGGCAGTCCAGGGGGAGAAGCAGGCGCAAGAAGTGCTGCGGGCCGAGCTGGCAGCGGCCCAGGTACACGTTGCGAATCTGCGATGGCCTACCTTGCTGCTGCTGTTGCTGTTGCTTGTGCCCGCTGCTGCAATCCTTGTTTGCGTTTATGTGTACCGTATGTTACCATGCTAACTGGTATGTGTGTGTGGGCTACTTGCTGACCGCATGCGGGCCGCGCCTGCACATGCACGCACGCCTGCAGGCGGATCAGCGGCGCCAGGCGAGCGCGCTTGAGACGCTGCAGGGGCGCTACGAGGAGCAGGGGCGGTCGCTGCAGGAGGTGTCTGCCATGAGCACACGCCACGCGGGGGAGGCAGACACGCTGCGGAGGCAGCTCACGTAAGCGTGTTCGGCGCATTGCACTAAAACCCTAAAGCTCCTAATGTAAAATCTAATCTAATCATAATGCATCAATATAGTTTGTGTGATACTGACATGATGTGTACTGCTGTACTGACGTGTGTACTGGCATGTTGTGTACTGCTGTACTGACGTGTGGACGCAGGCTATAGCAGTAAAGCCACACATCCAATGTCCGCGCACATCCTTGGCCTTGAGACCTGTAGTTTCCAAATGGACCTGTGTTATGGGGACATGCATGTCAGCATGGAATGCGTCACCGTAGGGGCACGCACGCAGTGAGAGCTTCAAAGCTGATTGCTCAAGTTGTGACCGCACGAACTAGTTCAGCACGTGCGGGTGCGGATCAGGAGGGTAATATGCCCTGCGATCCTACCCTAACATTGACGCTGACATGTCCGATGGGCCCTGCATGCATGTGTGCATGCAGCATGCTTCAGATATAAGATATTGCCCTGATTAAGCGGTGCATGGTTTGGTGTGTACGTGTGGTGGTGTGTGTGTGGGCCTGCAGGGAGTGCCAGGCTCAGCTGCGTGAGCGGGACGGTGAGCTGCGCGGCTGCCAGGCGGCGGTGGTGCAGCTGCAGGAGCTGCGGGGCGCGCACGCGGCGGTGTGCACGGAGCGGGACGAAACCAGGGCCAAGCTCGTCACACTGGAAAGCCTGAATGCCAAGTGAGAGCGACATTATTGTGGCCTGTCCACAGGTGTTTGGGTTGTGACTGGCTTATTTGCTTATGATGCTACATAACAACCTTGCTGACTATCCAAAACTTATTCCCTCTGATTACCTTAGAACGCTCACTTCCAAGTCATTTACTTGGGATGGCTTCCGGAGGAGGGACTGGTGTGGATTGCACCCAGAGTCGGGTGCTGTAGCGGCGCCGCTACAGGTTGAATGACAAGCACCGCTGCTCAAGCACACAAGCATACTGGTATGTCAAGACGGTGATGCATGCTGTGGACTCGGACGTGAACAGTGTATGCACATAAACAACAGCAGCAAAAATGGGTGGTGACAGTGCCGTTGCTGGTGCTCTGGTCGTCTGGTCCCCATCTGGGGAGAGCATGGGCCATAGCCACATAGGCACGTGTATGATGTTATGCTAACATAACCTTACTGGTGCTCGTGCTGCTGCTCCCCTCGCGTGCTGGTGCGTGCGTGCAGGTACGCCAAGGACCGTGTGGCGCTTGAGGAGCGCGCCAAGGCGGAGCTGCACGCCAAGGTGCAGGCGGAGCGCGACCTCGTCTACCAGCTGCGCGCCGACCAGCGCGAAGCGGCGGAGGCGGCGGCAGCGGCGCTGGCGGAGGAGCGCTCGCGCTGCGCCGACACCGCCACCAAGCTCAGCCACGCGGAGAACGCGTGAGTGGTGGCAATATTAAGATTGCAATATGCAAGAGTACTGTGCTTTCAGCCGCAGCAGCAGATATGTACCCTGCCCGGGGATCGCCTGCTGGTGGGAGTGCGGGATCGTTTGGGTGGGAGGGGAACTGGGCGAACTGAGAAGGAGAAAGAGATTACCGTACATCCCCCAGATCAGTATAGCCAGAGGCTCAGATCCGGGGCAAGGCATTACGGTATTGGCTGAGCTGCGGCATCTGTGTGCATGGTCATGTGCGTCTCCACAATCCATTATGAGCTGTTGCTGCTCAATGCTCTACGCTTTGGAAATGCACAAGGATGAGTGCTCTGCGCCTGCTCTGACGCGCAAGCGCGTGCTGCGGTGTGTGTTGCGGTACAGGCGCGACAACGCGCTCCAGGAGTGTGAGCGGCTGCGTAAGGAGTTGGCGGCGCTGAGGGCGCACTCCAGTGCGGTGATCGGCCGGGCAGAGGAGCGGGAGGCGGCACTGAGAAAGGTGCGGGGGGTGGGTGTCCAGGGGGGGGCGTGCATGGGGCCCAGCAGCTGCGCCCCGCCCGAAAGTGCTGCTGCGCGCCCTCACATCACGTTGCTGTGCTTGCGCTGTGCATGCACTCCGTGCCCCCGCATAGCGTCGGTGGTGCGGTGTATGTGTACCGCAGCCGGTGCCCGATTGAGCTAGGGGAGTCGGCTAGGCAGGCAGTAGCTGGATGCCACACGCTGAGCACACGTGCACTCTCGTGAGCAAACCGTGTGTAGCCTGGCTGGCTGTTGCCCATATGGCCATATGCGATGTTGCCAGGGGCATGCTCCCGGCTGCCTTGCCTTTCCACACATGCTACCTGGGTGTTCCAATCCACAGGGCGTCAACACCGTGCTGCGCTGTGCATGCTTGTCCCGGTGTGCATGCATGCATGGATGTTGGTGTGCAGGCGCTGGACGCAAGCCGCCACGTGGCTTCGGGCCTGCAGGCGAGCACGCAGGCGCTGCGCTCGCATATGGCGTCACAGCTGGAGCATCTGCGCGGCAAGTTCCTGTCCGACATGGATGTCATATTGGGCCAGGCCACGATGCTGCAGCAGCACCAACAGGTGCCTGTGGCGCAGACGGCGCAGGCACAGCAGCAGCAGCAGCAGCAGCAGCAGCAGCAGCAGCAGGAAGCGATGGCGGCAGCGGCAGCGGCGGCGGCGGCACAGCAGCAGCAAGCGCTCAAACAGCAACAGGAGCAGGCACTGCAGCAGCAGCAGGAGGCGGCAGCGGCGCAGCAGCAGCAAGCTCTGAACCAGCAGCGTGAGCAGGCGCAGCAGCAGCAGCAAGCTCTGCAACGGCAGCAGCTGGAGCAGCAAGCACAGCCCGTACAGCAGCAACAGCTGCAAGCGCGTGCAGTGCAGGCATTGCATCAGCAGCAGCTGCAAGGACAGGCACTGCAGGAACATCCCGCGCCGCTGCAACACCCTCCTCCACATCCACATCCACATCCACAACAACCAGCACAACCGCAACAGGCGCATGAGCATCCACTACAGCAACCCCCTCAGCACTACCAACACAATGAGCAGCAGTACCTGAATCTGCAGCTGCAGGTGCAGCAGCAGCAGCAAGCCCATGAGGGAGCACCTGCTGCGACCAACCCACCGTTGCCTGCCAACTGTGTCAATTCTTTTCACATAGCAGTGCCGCAGGCGGCAGTGCCGGCCGCTGAAGGGGGATGCTCCGGACCTGGCGCTGGGCCAGGGCCGAGCAACGGCGGCGGATACGGGGCTGCCGCCGCTAACCTCCTCGCCTTCCAAATGGCCGCCTTGCCTCAGCTCAACACCCTCATCCACCAGCAGCGCTTCCCGCCAGCGGCGCCCGCCAGCAGCGCCCGCCCTGCCGCCAACCCAATAGGCCAAGCACCCACCAACCCATTCGCCTTCGCGGCAGCCGGTACGAGCGCTGACGCCAGCATGCCTTGTCAGCATCCCCCCCACGTACCACCGTCGCTGCAGTAGACAGGCAGACGAAGGTTGCGTAGCCGCCGAGGGCGGCAGTGTGTGGTCCCTGGAGCGGTTTGCCTGCGTGCCGAGCGGCCAGCGCATGCACTGCAGCGGCGCGATACTCATGGTGGCCACACTCTACAGCGCTAGCTGACTAGCGAGTATTTATGGGTACCTCAGCATACTGTACATGATGGACGATATGGTGCCCACAGCACAGCAGTTGGACGGGCTGGGGGCGTGTTGAGCATGTGGGGTTGCGTTGAGCGCGGCAGCGTGGTGGTCGTGCAATGATCGCTTGCGCTGCCTCTCCCACCAGCAGCGGCGAATGCTGCATGCACAGGCAGCGCCACAGTGGCATGCTGCCGGCCCGATTGCCGGGGCTGGGCCTGGTGCAGGCGATGGGAAGTAATAGACCGAGGCAGCTGGGTGGACCCGACGTTTGGACCTGTGTGGTGATTACTGTAGCGACTTGGGCCAGGCCAATTTTTCTCAGGCCGGACGCCGTTTCATGCATAGGGCGCCAGACCACCCAGTCACCCCCCCACCCATGCACCTGGCATTTTACAGGGGCGAACAGGGGTCACGTAGGAGCACATTGTTGAGCTCCACAAAAGAGTTCTGTTCTGCCAAATGCAAAAAGGGTTTCCACCCGTTTTTATGTGTTGGTTGCGCGCCAATACTCTCGCGGTGCCAGCCAGGGGGCCCAAGGGCAACAGCACCACGGTACGCATAATAATAATAATAATAATAATACACCCCGTTGCCGCACGCAAGCTAAATGCACCCTATGTGTGCGCATATGTTATGCTATGTTACATCAGGAGAGAAGTATTGCACTGTTCTCACTCTTCTCAACACAGCCTTTCCACACATTTGCACTTTGTGTGTGGGGCCCACCCACCCGTCGAACTTGGCGGCCCCAACTGAATTGCTGGGCTGTCTGGTGATCTGTTTTTGCGAGTTTTGGTTCCTCTCAGAGAGCCCTGCAAGCGGTGTCTGGTGCTTCTGCAACCTCCCTCCCCCCCTCCCCCCCACCCCTCCCGCTTGGGTTGATAAATTGCACATATGAAAGTGGCGAACAAATACTCATGTATCCAAGTGATTGGGGAATGCAAGGGACACGCTGGCCAGTGTGCTGTTCTGTGTGATATGGAAAGCGATGCGGGGGTCCATGACATGCCAGAGACTTCTTGACGCCCCGTGAAGAGTAGTGACACGTGGTGTGTGTGAACGAACCTTGACGATTTGTTCATTTTATGTCACTGCACCGAAGGCACAAATTGTCGTGCGTGTCACTTCTTTGGCCAATCTGCACCACCGCACTCATCCTGCGCTGCCTACTTAATCCTGACTTTCAAGTATGCGGGGGACCGTCCCTGCTGCTGCTGTCCACGCGCCCCGCACCTGCAGCTGCTGCCTGTGTGCGCCTGAACAGAGAGTAACCGTGTCGAAGGCCGTGCAGTTGTGTTCCATACGGTAGCTTGAAGCTCCAGCCTTGCAAGACAGGACAACGTCAGCAACCAAGTACATCTGGTGGCAGGCGTACATGCAGCAATCACGTACAGCACCACAGCAGCCAGTAGGGTTTGATTGAGGAGCTTGGGCATCTCCACAGCCAGGGAGGAACAATTCAGGAGCCAGCCCTCCGGGGGGGGGGGGAGCGGGGACAGCCAAGCACGGATGCTGCAGCCGCGCATGGACAAGGCTGTTAAACAGGCCCTCACGACAACTGATTACTGTATCAGGATCAACGACCAGCGTCGGCTTTTCTGTGAGCCACCTGCAGGTGCAACAAAGCAATACAGATCCTTACCTGAATCCTTACCTGCATCCTGCCTGGATCCTTACCTGGATTCTTACCCGTGTGTGAGCCACTGAGCCATGAATGTAGGCCTTAGAGCTCATCATCACACACAAGTGCAACCGTCAAGACGGGGGTGCATGCGCGCGTCCTGCTAGCTCCGACTCTTGAGCCATCAGCCCCAAGCCGCGCATACACCTGCTGTGCTGAAGCGCTCGTGTCGTTCAAAGTGCATCAACTGTGCATAGGGGTCACATTGCTGGGTCACATGCCACCGGCTGCATGCCATGCATCCAGACTCATGAATAACTTCAATTGCAGGAAACTGATTGGGCCTCCCCTTGCCCAGTCATGCGACTTGCCTATCAAATATCAATGCAACTGCAACGGGTGTGAAGCGCAGTGCTGCCGTGGCTCCTGAGCACGATTCGCGCTTGGGTGCTGTTGCGGCTGCTGCTAGAAAGCAGGCAGGCGCTGGCGCGGTCAATCAGCCCAAAGGCACATGGGTGGATGCGTTCAGCACCGCCGCCACAAGCAACCGTGCACTTCCCAAGCCAGCAGCAGGTTCAGGTCCATCTGGGTCAGCAGCGGGGCCGCAAGACACAACACATGTGCACGGCAGTGATGCTGGTGGCGGTGGTGGTGGTGGTGGCGGTGGGGCTGCTGATGCTGCAGTGGTGGCGTCAGAGGGTGGTGTTGCCATGGCCGTGCGCGAGCTGCCACAGCCGTCGCTGCAGCCAGGCAGTAGGCTGCTGGTGAAGGCGTGGCGGGCAAGGCTGGCACGGGCGGTGTGTGCGCGGGCGGCGCGATGCACTTCCCGGTGCAGTACCGCTACAGCGAGGGCTACATCAAACCCGTCAAGCGCCCGCTCATGATGCGGGAGCTGCTGTGAGGCGGGGCCCGCCGGCTCATGCATGGCATGCTCATTGCTCTCAGCGCAGGCTGCATACGCAGTCGTGTGTATTGCCTTACAGACTTGGGAGGTGCACATGGCGTGTTACTAGCGCTACCAAACGGCACTGCCGGTGCCTGTACAGCCTCCATGAAACGCATGCTATCACACCCGCCTTAAACCGGTGTGGCGTGGTACACGCAAGCACTCACCAGTACTTTTGCGATGTGGGTCACTGGCCAGCAGTCGTGGTTGCTGAGTGCTGACACATATCTGCGCCCTAGCCTAGTTGCGTACACAACTGACACATGGTCTAAGCCCCCACGCTACCCACGCCCAGCGCATATTCCATATGAGATGATTAAATGCTTGTCACCTAAAATGCTGGATGCATGCATGTAAGGTACGGTACGTATCACGCACAATCTGGACTGTGACAGGTGTGTCCTGTATGCTCGATTACCTGGTTCTGAATTCCTGCTGGCGGTCAATCAGCAGGGCGGTCATCACACAGTCATGGCTTGTGCTGGGTTCATCATCAGACCAGCAGTGTGAAACCAGGTTGTTGCTGCAGTACGCCTGCACTGACTCTTCTTGCAGCACAGGGTCAGATTGTGATTCACAGCAAGTAGCTACGTACCACTCCCTGGGTGCTATACAGCCCTTGAGTTCCGCTGAACTGGACCGCCTTGTCTGACCGCTCGTGCCTTTCCCGCCATTCTCGTCTCAGACACACGCACGCAGGCATGTTGAGTCATACTGAGCGTTGCTAGGCCCCGTCCTCACTAAATTGCTCTTGTATCTGGCGGACCGAACGGATGTGAGTGTGTTGAGGGCTGCCAAAGCGCCCTGCAGCACCGCTCCGTCTTGACTTGGTGATTGGTGGTCTCGGTCTGTGTGTGGCATGCCAGCACAGCAGACTGTGACCTTCTCGAACATGCTATAGTTGCCGTTGCCACAGCTTGTTTTCCAGGGCTGAAACATATGTATCGTGCTTTTGTCCTACTGGCGACGCAGAAGCACCGCCTGTTGGTGTTCATGAAAGCTGGGGTGAAGGGGCTTGCCCCATGCAAGTTCTTGCTTTGTTTTCAAGTGGTGAGTGCTCAGGTGTTTGTGTCCACAACAGCGGTGGACACACCAGTATGTGTTGTCTTGGCATTTTCCGAACTTCAGCAGCAAGTTCAACAGCGCACTTGTTGAACGTCTTCAGCCTCAGCAAGAGCCCAGGGTTTTGCAGTACCTGATGCACAGCTTTCCCTAGTGCCAGCTCCACGCCTGCGTCCTGCTTGAGTGACATCGGTCGTCGCATGTATGCTGCTGTGTTGGTCGTCTCCAACCTACTGGTGCCGTAAGCCTCTGGCAATTGTGGCCTGATTTAACGACAGCTTCCTTTTGCGCATGGTGCTGTGTGTTCCTGCAGCCTGTCATGGGTGGTGTGATGCGGAATTGGGATGTTGCGTGAGCGAGGGGAATTGCGAGGGGAGTGGTCCCTCGATATGATATGTCCGTTGCGCATCCTATGGACTGGTACACTGCTCTCCCACGCATACAACTTCCACTCGAGCTTACACTTCGTCTTACACCCGCTACAATCTGTGCAGGAGACGCCCCAGGCGTCGTTGATTTGTTGTTTAGAGTTTTCCATCCTGTGGGTTGCGTCGGTGACTGTCACAGCAGGATATTGCTGCCGAGAGCCCCCTGCAGGCCGCAGCGTTGTTTTCCCTCAAACAGCTGGTGAGTTGCGCACTTGCGCTAAGGTGCGTTGTACTCCGGGCCAGGCTGCCCACCAGCAGGAGTTGCAAGCCCGTTGAGGTCGTCGGTCTGGCAGACGTGCGCCTGCACAGTGCAGACTGCAAACTCACGCCACGTTCACGCTTGCTATGCTCGGCCTCTTGCATAGTGTATGAGGCCCGGTGCACCGGTGGGGACAGTTGTCAAACACTGCCCAGCAAATTGAAGGCATTTGCCTGTCAAGGTTGCTTCTTCATGCACGCCCTGCCCTCAGAGGAAGCGCTACCTGGAAACCTGACAAGTGGGTGTTCTCGCTGCCTGCTGCAGGGCTAAGCGCTCTCCCTTGGCGCTGTGCCTTTGCTGAAGTTACTTCGCTCTTCACTTTTTGAGGTGAGGTCCTGAGGTGAAGAACCTGCTGTTCTGAGGGGTGAGCAACTCTTGCAGCCCAACAAAGCAAGCTGCATGTGCGTGGCAATATGGTGCTGAGCATGCTTCAGGCATTCGCGCTGGTCCTCAACGGACATCACATCCTCTCCTCGTGGGTGACACCTGGCTTCCTTGCAGCCCACCGCTGCCAGCTTCCATTCACAAGCGACTCGCTGTTAAAGCACTTGTCCATCACACACCAACCAAGCGTCAATATTAGGCCTTAGACATTCTGCAAGTGGAAGCCTACCTATGTGTGAATGGCATGGCAATGCCATTCGTACGCGCGTTAACAGGACGGCAGGGAAGCCGCCCACCTGCCAGTGGGGCGGTTACGGTATGCGGTGTGAAAGTCTAACCTTGGAACGTGCTGCCCCTATCCGTGTCCTGCCTGCAGTGGCTCCGTGTTTTGAAGGCCTCCCGTTCTTTCAACCTTCAAGGCCTCTTGACCTCCGCCCGGGCACCTTCATCACAGTAGTCACAGTCGTACTTCTTCTCGCCGAGCCCCCAACTTCAGCCATGACGACCTTCAACAGCGCCAGCTTCATGAAAGCCCACAACTACAATGCCGTGCAGCTGTCGGACCTCACCTTCGGGAACAAGCTTGGGGAGGGCGCGTTCGGCCGCGTGCTTCACGCTCAGCTGACAAGCACTCCAGACCTGAGGCTGCTCGCCGTGAAGCTGGGCTTCAGGGAAAGCCAGGTCAGCAAGGTGAGGGCTCTTGAACTATTTTTGACCTTATTCCTGCCACTGCAGGTGCTGATATGTGCTAGGCTGGTGCCAGTTTTGGAACCTTGCCGGCAATGTGTGTCGCAGCGCTTGTTCCAAAGTGTGTTTCAGAACTACGGTCAGACCCATTTGCTTTTTCATAAAGCACTGTCTTCCATCTAGTCTGCAGGGTTCTTTCTGATGTATGCTTTGCCTGGCCAACATGTAGGGGTTTTGCAAGTACACAAGGTAGCTGCCTTGAATGGGACACTGGGAGCACTACTGCCGTTGTGATGTTTGCATGCCTGCCTGCCGGTGCACGACGCGCGTCCTGGCCTCTCATAGAGCCTCACTGCCTGGCCTCTCATCACCTCCAATAATGCTGTCATGTTGCCTGCTGGCCTGCAGAACCTTGAGGGTGTGCCGCGCGATGTGGTTGACGGGCAGGACTAGGTGATGTTTCAGGTGTTTGGTCCCTCAGAGTTGACGGCGGGGCACGGGTGTGCGCTCGTCGCAGCTGTTCTGGGGTGGCCGCCTGGACGCGGCGGG
>BDDA01000469.1:74807-92137 GCA_001662385.1 Chlamydomonas asymmetrica | reverse complement strand
GTTGCCTGTTTGCTTGACTCGCTCCTGCGAGAGTTCTATGTCCTCATCTGAGGGGAGTGTCGGCCTTGGCTAGAAAGCTCCTAATGTAAAATCTAAATCTCTAAATCTCATACTGCCTCCAACCTTGAACTGTGTTACGACAAGCTGGCACCATGATATGTACGGTACGCGTGCAGGCTATTGTGGATGAGGTTCGATGACACCAGGCGCGGCAACTAAAAGGCCTCAACTACGAGCTGGCCCCCCTGGAGTGGCTGAGGTGGAGGCGCTGCGCCACACAGGCAGGGGCGACACCATCATTATCCTCATGGGGAGCACAGCCACCATCAAATTGACGCCGACGACGAACAGGCAGTAGGCAACCGTGGAGGTTCGATCCACGCAGCCGCGTCGCCACGCGCTTTCCCGACCGTTCAATCATCGAGCAGCTTGCCGCCGCCGTTGCCCCGATGCGAACCCTCCCTCGCTCCCTCCCTCCCTCCCTCCCTCCCTCCCTCTCCCCCCCAATCTCAAATCAGCAATCTGTGATCACCTGCCCCAGCCCACGTCTTCCGTTTTCATGCTGGCAGATGCAGCCGTTTGGCCGCAACAACCGTGTGCGCCTACCTCAGCCTCTAATGGAATCGAAGCCCCTGCGAAGTGCTTGTCGTGGTGGTGTGCCTGGGGATCTCATGTGTGTGTACTCAAGCCCTTTGGATGTGCTCAAACCCCTCACCTGTAGACGCTGTGAGGAGTCCTGAGAGGCCACGATGCCGCCTGCTTGGCCCTGGCAGTGTCCTCTATGCAAATTCACCATGCAAGGTCAGCATGATCCCCGGTGTCGCCTCAGAGCGGGGGGACATCTGGCACAAGCCACAACTCCGACCAGCGCGATCAGCAGAGTGATCTACAAGCAGCAGCTCCCTGCCGCGCTCCGGGACATGTATGGTTCCGTTTACATCAGAACAACTAACAGAACTCAGCAGCGCTTGATGGTTGCACAGATGCGATGCCGTTGCCCCTTTGCCCCCCGCAACCCCCCCCGCCAAACCGTGCAAAGCAATGGTGTGAGCGTATTGAATGCACCCGACCAAGAAATACACTGGCCACTGCGGCAAGGTGTGGGCGAGGCGCCGAGGCCTGCAGGTTAAAACACCGTGCCGTGCTTGCCCGCATGTGCCCGAGTCATGTCTCCTCAAACTCTGTCCGTCCACATCTCAAAATGCGTTGTACGTATATCCAGGCACACAGGAGTCGACAGGGGGTGTTCATAATCACGCATTGGAATCAGGCTTTGCCCTTGTACTTGACGTAATCCTCATAGCCGCGCTTGAGCGCCGCCAGCAGCGCGCGGCAGCCGCCACCGTATCGGCCGCCCATGGCCATGTGCAGGTGCTGCAGCTGCGCGGGCTTGAGGCAGCCCACCAGCGGCATCACCGCCGCCAACAGCGGCTGCAGGCTGCTGCTGCTGCTGCCGGCGGCGCCTGCCAGCGCAGAGGAGCCCAGGCTGGCAGCAGAGAGGTCCATTCCGGCGCCGCCCTGCGAGCACAAATGCACACGGGTATACTCAATGTACTGATGGCCTATCGATCATCAATAGGCCGCAGCCCTATGCAATCGAGCCTACTAAGGCATGCACCACCCGTAATATCTCTCCTGCATGCACACCCGCTGACTGCTGATGGCCAGTTCTGAGCATCTCAATAAAATCGGGTGGCCACCAGGCAGCACATTGTAGTGCTGCATGAGCCTGAGCGCAACCCAAGAGCAACACGCAAGCTCCTGAAAACATGGCCTCCAGAGTGTGGTGGGAGTGTATCACTGGTCAGTAAACCGCCCCGCACCCCACCGGAGCCAGCTCGACAACCCGGGCGGGTGAATACTCACCACATTCAGCACTGCCATGTGCGACGCTGCACCTCCAGCCTCCAAAAGCACGTCACCCAGCAGGTACGCAGGGTGCATCCGCAGGTGGCTGCTGTTGGCGACCACCGCCTCATACACTCGCGCCAAGCCCAGCACCAGCCGCGGCACGTCAGCCATGCCGCTGACTGCGTTGCTGTCGCCAGGGTAGGAGCCTGCCGGGGCGGCGTGGTTTGATGAAGCGAGCGAGCAGGTGGCCGCCACCAGCATGCGCAGTGTGCGCGCCACCAGCGGCAGGGCGGGCGTGCAGTAGCTGGCTCTGTGCCGCAACGCAGAGGCCAGCAGGTTGGAGCTGGCAACCAGGACCTGCGTCCACGCGGCGGGAGCACGTGTCACGGCCGCTTCATCGCACGCAGCGGCAGGTGAAGGCGAAGGCGAAGGCAGCGGCCGGTGCAGTGCGGAGGTGCAGGCGCCGACCAGGGCGTGCAGAGTGGCGAGGGCGGACGCGAGGGTGGCGGAGGGGAGCGGGAAGAGCTGCAGGCGACCCATCACAGACTCCAGGGCGTGCAGCGACGCGACAGCAGCCACCGCCACGCCCTCCACAGCCTCCACCGTTTGCGGCTGTGCGGCGGTCAGGCTGCGTGAGGTATCGGCATAACGCGTACGTACATCAATCAGCACCGTGGCCCTTCCGTGTGATGGTAGGCGCCACACATCAAAGCAAGGGATCAAAGGCATGCAAAGGGACTCCCGCAACGATCCGGCATACCAGCATGGTGAATTGGTATCAATCCTATGGTACCTTGGCATGACTAAACGCTTCCATGCGCTGGCAAGGATGCTTGGTTCGATTATGTGCAAGGCACAGTCAATTATGCGGTACGCAGCGGGCTTCTCACCTCGCGCAGACCTCTCCCATGCACGACACGACCGCGGGCCCGAGCGTGAGCGCCGCTGCCTGCGCGTTGCGGCCATCCAATGCCTCCAGCCCCTCACGTAGCAGCACAACGTGCGGCAGCGCCTCACTGATGCCTAACAGCAAGGACTCACAGCCGCCAGGACTGGGCGTGGGGTGCGCGGTGTTGCTGTTGCTGTTGCTGATGGCGGTGTCATTGCCTTCAGCGCTGGCGGCCACAGCCAGGGCTGCTTTGCAGGCATGCATCCGCTCATGGATGCCCTCCACAATCGCCCTGAACAGGACCGCAGTCACCGCACGGGTTCGGACTTTCAGTACACTCATTGGGTCTGTTTGCGTGTGCAAAAAGGCCTACATCACAAAATGACACAAGTGCGTAACACACATGCGCGGCACATCATTAGATGACACAACCAACCAATCCATAAAGATGGCCTGCAAGGCCACCGGATCTCATTTTGAGACCGGAACATCACCAACACAAAAGTACATGGCACCAAACACAATCCCAACGCACCGTACTTCAATTCTCAACAATATGCAAGCGCCCCACACAATGCGATCACCACAGCCCCCAGATGTGATCCGATTTGGTGAATGTGATGAACCATGGGGTTGGTAACCGAGATGCATAAAGTGTGCACCACCCGCATGTTGCTCACCTGCTGCCCACTCCCACCAGCCCCTCCCGCAGTCCCTCCACCTGCTCCAGCGCATACGTCACGCCCGCGGGACCCGCCAAGCCGCACGCCTGCAGCGTGACCACCACCCCGCTCATCGCCTCGCCGCGCAATGCCCCCGCCAGCTCAGCCTTGCTCACTCCCACACCCGGCCCCGTACAGCCCGCCAGCTTGTGAAGGCCCTTATGGAGGCCCAGCACCGCCGCCAAGAGCAGCAGCGTGGGCCGGACGACGCTCCGAAACCACGGGGTGGCGACGGAACCGCCGCCGCTCCTGCCGGCGGTCACACTTCTGTAAGCCGCTTGCGCGCCGGGAGGGTCGCTCGCACTGGTGATTGTAAGCAGCGCCTGCACCGCCGCCCGCGCCAACAGCGGCAGGCGGACTGCGTAGCGTGGAGGCAAGGCGGTTGGTGAGGCCCCTGTTACTGCTGCTCCTGCTCCTGCAGGGACGGGTGCGAGTGCCTGCATGGAGACGAGCTCTGCATGCATCGCCGCCAGCAAGGCGGTGGCAGTGAGGGCGGCCGCCAGGTGCTGGCCTGGCGGCAGCGGCTTCTGCTGCTGCTGCTGCGCGTCACGTGCTGCTTCCGCTCCGGCGCCCAAGCCGCACAGCCGACCTAGGTGCTCCCCCAGAGCATCCACCAACCCAACCAGCTGCTTGTGCGTGTCTGTCCGAAGGGTAATGGTTGAGGCGGCGCGGCCGTCGACCGGCGGCTTGCGCCCCTCACCTGCCGTGTTGACACCCGCTGCATCTGTGGTGGCAGTGGCGGCCGGCGCAGCGGCGCTGACCCCTCCGCCTGCCGCAACATCTATGGCTGCATCGACGGCGCTGCACACGCAAGCGAGGTGCAGCACTGAGCGCAGGGGCTGGGGGAGGGTCTGATTGGGAGAGGCATAGCTGCTGCTGTCCACCGCATGGCCGGGCGCTTGCGATGACCGCCTCTTCTTCCTTTCACGCTGTTGATTGACAGGTGGAGGGGGCTCCGCCAACAGCATGAGTGCATCGTTGATGAGCTCAGACGCCACCTCCCACAACTCGTCAGACAGCTCTGACCCTGTGGATACTGCGTCAGCTGCATCTTCCTCTTGCCCCTGTCGATGTTGGTGGTGCGGTCCAGAGTCGCTGGGCGTGCTAACAGCAGCAGCAGCACGCAGCAGAGAGAGCGTATCATCTGCCACCAAGCTGCACCGTGCCAGCAACACATCCATAACGCTCGACGATGCCGATAGCGCCACATCAGGATGCTCCGAAGGGTCCGACGCAGCTGGCACTGGCAAGGAGCCCTGCAGGGCCAGAGTGCCCAACAGCGTGTTTGCTGTGAGCGTCCATTTTGCCAGGTTGAGCAGGCACGCCGAAGACAGCGAGTGCTGCCGCTGCACAGCCCCCCCTGGTGCTACTGATACGTCCAACGCAGTAGTGGCTGGAGTGGGCAATGCGCTTGGTGGCAGCACCAGCAGGTGATGCAGATTGAGCCCGCTGCACACTTGCAAGCAATCAGTGCCACACTGAATGCATGCATTTATGAGCGCCACCAGCCGCGCATGCTGCTGGCCGCTGCGGCGGATGGCCTGCGTGCGCTCCTGCTGGTGCTGCCGCTGGAGATTGTATTGGGCCTCCGGCGGGTGGAGCAGCGTCAAAATGAGCAGGTCCAGAGCTGCAGAGCAGGTGGTAAGCACTGCCACCAGCACGGAGACGCCATGCGCGCCAAGATGTTGCGGCTGCCAGCGCCCGGCGAATCCAATAAGCTGCATGACGGTGAGAATGCCGCCGACATCCGACGCCCGCATGGCTGCCGCCCAAGCATCGTCCTCTGCTGTGTCATCGTCGTTGTCTCGACAATCATCCATCTTGGTGTGCAGTGAGTGATGCTGCGGCGCTTGCCGCATCCACGAGTGGAGGTTCAAGAGCAACGCGTCCATCGTGCCTGCGGTGCCCGTTGCAGCGTCGCCGTCAAGAGCGGGCTTCTTGGTCCCCTTGTGAGGGCTAGCAGCAGCAGGCTCATCGCCGCCGCCCTGCTGGGAGGTGGATGACGCCCCGCAAGCCATCAACACCGCAATCGACTCTGCCTGGCCAGCCAGGACCTTCCTGAGCTTTTGAAGCAATCCTGCGGCAGACTCCTCTGCCTGCTGGACATCCTGCTCCCCTTCACCCGCGGAAGAAGCAGGGCCAGAGCTGCTGACGCCGTGCTCCATGACGGCATGGCTCCGCGCTAGCACCTTGCCCAGCTTGCGCACTCGCCGACCGCACGCAGCAGCAACAGCCCCCGCGCCAGCTGAACTGCTCTCAGCCTCGCCTCGCCCCTCACCGTGATCGGGGTCAACATCGCCATCATGCCGGGCGGCGACAGCGCCCGACAGCAGCTTGGCCGCCTTGAAGCAGCTCGGCCTCAACGCCTCCTGCAGCGCTGCGTGCCAGCCCGTAAGCAACGCCGGCCACAGCTGTGCGGGCAGGCTCTCCTCCACACACGCCAACACCTTCGCGTGCCGTGAAGCGCTCGCGGCGGCTACACTGACCCGCCCGCTGAGGCTGACATCCTCAGCAGGGCTTGAAGAGAAAGGAGCAACGTGTGAGGGCGTCAATGTGTGTGAGGGCGTCAACGCATGGGCCGAATCAGATGATGCTAAGGTGTAGGCCCGCTGCAAGTGCACGGAGAGGTCTGTCGGGTTGGCCCAGTTTGCTGGCCCAACCGCCGACATCAGCCTCAACGCGTTGTGATGCATGTGCAGGAGCGCCTCATCCTGGGGACCCCTATGGGGGTGCGTGTGGGGGTGGTGGTGATCATGGCGGTTGGTATCGCCCATAACGCTGTCGGATGCGGCGTCCCCCACGGCCCACCACTGCATGTGCGCTGGTGCGAGGACCAGCGCAATCACCTCCCGTAGCTCCTCGCTGCCGCCATTTTCATTGCCATCCCTCGACGACCCGTTTGCAGCCTCGCTGCGCTCTGTGGTGGCAGCCTCGGGTGCTGCTGAGGCTGCTGTTGCGGGGGTCGCCAGACGCATGCAAGAGCGTGAGGCCACCAGCAGCCGCTCAGTGAGCATCTGTGCGCGCTGGCACAGGCAGCCGTGCAGCGACACGCAGAGCTCCACCGCACCCGGCTGTGACGAGGCCAGCGTGCCGGGTTTCAGCCAGGCTCTGGCGGCCGCCAACAACACGTCCCCTCCGGCTCCCCCACCCGTCCCGTCATCTGGACGATCAATCTCAACGGCCGCCACGCCGTCGCCGCCGCCTGACCCTCGGCGACTGAACGCAGCAGCAAAGTAGCTGCCACCATCCAGGCTGATGGCCACGTTGGCGATGCTGCCGGGCTTTGACGCCGCTGGCCTTGCACCTGAGCCAACCTCTGGGTTCAGCGCCGTGCTGTGTGCTTGCAGTCGCAGCGCCACCGCGTAGAGCGCCAGCGCCCAAGCCAGCCGCGCGCTGGCACGCTGCTCCCGCTCCCGTTCGCCGCGCTTGCGCTTGTGTTTTCGCGGCGGGTCAGCCTGGCCGGCCCCGTCGGCGTGCTCCTGGGCTGTGACCGCAGCGGGGCCGGTGAGCGACGCGCACAGCGTGTCTGCAAGCGCGGAGAGCATGTCGTTCACAGCAGCGTGCACGCCGACGGCAGTGGTGGGGTCTACGCGCAAGCTGGCGCAGCAGGCGCTGTGCATGTGGGTGACGGCGCGGAACAGCTGAGCCTCCACGGCCGCCGAGTGCTGCCCCGATGCCGGGTCAGTGAGGTGGAAGCCCGCCCAGGCGTGGATGTCGTCCGCGAGCCACTTGACGAGCGCCACCTGCTGGCCTGTGCAGCAAACCAAATCAAACAATCAACCAAAAACGCACCACGCAGGAAGCGTAAGCACAGCGTGCGCGTGTGTGCAGGTGTGTGTGTCTGTGTGTTGGTGTGCATGGGTGGTGTGCATGGGTGCACAACGTGTGTGCGCATGGCGTGTATGCGCATTCGTAGTGTGCGAGGGGAGGCGAGGGGGTGATCACCCGGGGTCATCATGATGCTCGTCATCACACACAGGTGAACTACCCCTCATCAACACACCTAGTATAAGTTTCGTGGTCGTCGCTTGAGGGAGCAGTATCACGACCCTGCCCCTCAGTTCACGTACCAAGCACTCGCTAGTGACATCGCTGGCTAACACACATTCGTAACACCATGATCAAATCACCTGTAGGGATGTGGCGGACCGCATACAGGAAGTCCAATGCACACACCAGCTGCGCCGCACTCCAAGCCAGGCCCGTCGCCGCAGCGCCCACCAACCCCGCGTCCGCCTCAGCAGCCGCCGCTGCGCTCGCTGATGGCATCGCCGTGCCAGCGGCTGCGGTGGCGGGGGGTGTCGTGGACGCGCCGGCAGCGTCACGGAGCGCGCGCGACAGCGACTGCAGCAGCTGCGGGAGTTGACGGGCGGCAGAGAAGAACGCTAGCAGGTGCTGCGCTGCGGACAACACTGCGCCCCATGCGCCGCCCGCGTGCACACTTAGGTCCGCGGCGGCGCCGCTGCCAGCGCCGCTGCCCTCTATGCACTTTTCCTCATCAGCCTCCTCTGCAGTTGTGGCGTGGCCCTGTGATGGTTCTCCGTGGTGGCTGGGGTGCGCCTCGTGCGCCGCCCACCACAGCAGGCGCCAGGACGCGTCCAGGTGGTTGGCGGCGGCCCTGCATCACCCCCGGACACACGCCATGACATAAAGCAAAGTCATGTATCACCGTGGCGTGCGCGCCATGAGTCCGTGACACACAGCAAAGCCGGGTAGTCACGAAAGCATACATGATACATGCCGCCACAGGATATCCGTGGATTGACAGAGACGGTGCCGTTGTGCCAGAATCCTGCTGTGGCACGAAAAGTGAATGTTAGGAAGCCTACATTGAAGAATTCTTACAAATTTCTTACTGAAACCGCTGAGCATGGATGACAACTGTACCCTCAGCCGCAAAGCGGCCTGGACGCTTAACACAAAACCGCACTCGCCAGCAGCTACAGCGGTGCAGCTGCAGCTGCAGCAGGAGCAGCATGCGGGGCGGGCGCGTGACAACGCACCTGTGCTCCAGGTTGAGCAGCGCTGGTATAAACGCCGCCAGCGCCTCACTCAGGCTAGCGCCACTGCCAGTGCCATGCACAAGTCCTCCCTCGCCATTCTCCTCCCGATCGCGCTGCTGCTGCTTGCGCTGGTGCCGCTGCTGGGGTTGTGGTTGTGGTTGTGGTGCTGCGGAGAGCGATCGGTCCAGCCATGCAAATACGCGGTCCGCCAAGCGCTGCAGTGTGCGCAGCTGGTCGCCGTGGACGTCCCCCGCCGGGCTGTGCACGCCCAAATCCTGAGCAGCGCCAGCCGCAGTAACGGCAATGCAGGCAGCAGCCCCAATAACGTACAGGCAGCAGCCCATTGAGCGCCCATAAACACCATCAAACCGTGACCATCATCTCTGTGTCTATTAACCTCAGGGACGCAACGCACGTGTCTGAACGTGCATATATACCGACACACCAGTGTCACCTATGTGGCAAGTCCCAGATGCTGAGAGAGCAAAAGAAGCGCAAGCAAAAGCTGCATGTGCGTACGGGCAACCTATGCTGGCAGTGCCATGTGGCACGTCTGACATACGGGCAGGTGCTTTTCACGGTGGCAGTTTTACCAGTCGACGCTTACAAAACCAACGAGGCAGGCACTGCCCCTGAACAACAGTCCATTGAGGAACAGCAAGCAGCAGGGCGGCTCGCTTTGCTCACCTTGGCGGCAACTAGCAGCTCTGAAACCGCCCGCAGTGCATGCGGCAGCGCGGCACCCTCCAGGGCGCGACGCGAGGATGCTGCGGGCGCGGCGGCGGCAGCAGCGCGCGGCATGGCGGGCATGGCCGACGGGTCCACGGTAGCCCACGCGCAGCCGGCCAGCGCCAGCAGCATGCAAAACTCCCCGCCGAGCACGCGCTGCCGCTGCTGGGGCGGCCGCACGGTGCCGGGTTGGTCCCCATCATCGTTGGCGTCGGTGCCGTTGGCGTCCGCAGCGGTGGGCGCTACGGCTGCATCGGCAGCGCCCGTGCCCTCCGCTGCAAACACTTTTCTGTTGTGTCCGGGCATCCAATATCTAAGCCAGCAAACAGCATCGATTACATACTAAGTAAATAACTAGGCATGATTCAAGGCATGCATGCGTGTTCGCGGTCAGCAGGCGTTGGGTTGTCCTGCCTGTCCACGGCCTCCATGTTTCAACACACGCTGGCACATGGGCGGGCGGCATCGACACCCAGGCACGTCGCACACCCAGCACACTGCACCTGATAATGCTCTGATATTACCCTACGCACCTGTGGCACGCCATCGCCCTGCAGAAAGCCTTCAACAGCCACGCAAGCGACGCATGCGCACACCACCACCTGCTGCCGCTGCCACCACTGGGTGAGGAGGTTTTGGCGGTTGCTGGCGGGGGCGTCAACGAGCTGTTCAAGGCCTGCAGGGTACCACAAGCGTGGCGAAGTGCCGACGTGTGCCAGGCTGTGGTTGCGACGCACGGGCCACATGTTTGAACACTTGGTTGAAGAAGCCAAGCTTAGGTTGTGTCTAGTGAGGTTCTAGTAGCTCTGGTCATGCATGTGAGCACGTGACTAGTCCAGCTCAATGTGTGCATGTGTGCGTGTTCCTATGCATGTCCCTCAGAGCCAGGCTGGTGAGAACCTGTGAACAACTTGCCTGGAACAGCTGCCAGTGGTATGTGTGGGCCTCGTTGCCGGGGGTACGGGAGGGCTTGCGCCCTGGCTGCGCTGCCTGCTGCTCTCCTTGAGACTGCTCCGTCTGCTGCTGCTGGGATGATGCCGACGGGGTTGAAACGCGCGGTAGCGGTGCGTTGGCGTCGGGTTGCGCAAAAGCAGCGCCCGTGCCCACCCAGGTCTGCAGGACCTGCGTGATTGACAGTGCATTGAGCACACACATACGGTAATAACCAGGAAGTGGGCGTCACGCACAGGGCTATGCCTCGTCGCAACGCCCGGCTGAACCAGGGCGGCAGCGTGGATGCGCTGCAGCAATGCAGGCAACGAGCGGGTGCGTCGCGCTCATACACCCCAGGCGCACAGCAACAGACGGGCACCGGCCAACAGTTTCGCTCCAAGTACTGTATAAACAGCTTGCTGCTGTGTAAGTCAGCAAGCCGCATGCACACGCGGGCCACCCATGCCAGCCGCCCGACCTGACATGCCTCTGCTCCCATGGTTAGAGTGCTGCATTTCATGCGGTCTCTGCATTTCATGCGGTGTCTGACTTGGTCTTCCGCAGTGTGCACTGGTCACCCTGGGTAGCCAGTTTGTATCGCCATGCATGCAGGTGCCTACGCATGAACAGGCTGGCATTCACAGTCGATTCCACTCTAATGGAACCCCCCCCCAATCGACTTGCCTGCACATAGCCTGGTATGTGGCTTTCATCGAAGAGCACAACCTCCAGCAGCTGCTGCACTGCTGCAGCCACTTGCGGCCACACCCGGTGCTGGTCTCCGCCCATCAGCGTGCGCGTCACACTTTTTGCTGCCGTCGACCCAAACGCCACTGCCAGCAACGGCGCAAGAAGCTTAGGGACAAACGCCTGGAATACCTGCAACATGGCAAGGCAAGGCAAGAGTGTGTAGGAAACGCCCCCAGTGTGAAACAGCGTGTATGGAGCGCAAAACGTGACGGGGCAGCGTCTCAAACCGAAGCACTGGAACTCACAGCTCATACCTTACCTTACGGTGTGAGGGATGCCCCTGCACTTGCTTGGTTGTGTAAAGGACTGTCAGCTTACAAAGGCGGCCAAGGGCTGCGCTGGAGCTCGTTCCGTCGCACGCGCGCAACACTGCAGAAAGCAAGGTTGTGCATTGCTCCAAAGAGGGACTCAGCGCAAGGCACTCAGCCATGCTGGCCAGCACGCTCTCCGCAGCAGTGTAGAAAGCGGACGCAAGGTCCACAGGCTGGTTGCAGCTGCCCAGGATTGTGACGCTCATCGAGCCAAGCAGGGAAATCGGCACGAGCGTTGGGCTCGCCACAACATGCTTGCTTCCCAGAAGCACCGCAAGCAGTGTCCACAGCTGGGATGACTGGATGAACCAGCCCTCTTCCCCAGAAGCACCTGCGGCATATGTGTCCACCCACACGTTGGTCAGCACAGCCGCTAAACGTGGCTTGTCACCAGCTGCACAGCGACGAGGATGCATACCTGTGGGCGCCCGAAGACGCAGCAGCGCTGTAACAAGCCATTCAGTGAGGCTTTGCAGATATTGCACTGCCAGAAGGCTGGAAATGTTAGTGGCGGTCTGCGTGCTTGGCTGCGTCGTCCTGCCAGCGCTTGCCCTGCCGCCCGCAACGGCGACCAGCTCGTGTGCAACTGTGTAGGCCACAGGTATCTTCCTGCACAACCCGGTAGCAGTACATTCATCCCGACTTGAGTTTATATGGAAGCGCTGCTAACAAGCTGAACCATTTTGTCAGGCATCGAGAACGCACTTGGCTACGTCGCCTGGGCCATACAACAGTCTCAGCGCCACTGAGCACTCCATAGCCAAAGTGAAGGGAGCAAGCTGTGTTTACAAAAGATGGTTGGGCCCCGCGCTGTCGTTATGTGTCGAGCACTTGACCAGGCGGCGGCGTGGTAGCAGCGCCAGTGCGGCGGCATGCCATGCTGGACGCGTTCAGTGAAAAGCGGTGAGAGGGAAACAGCGCTGGTGTGCACAGTCAGGGACGGCGTGTGTGGCACTCCATATAGCAGCCATATCCCATGCACGAGCATCACTGCCGGAGGGCATGTGGGCAGTTGCACTGCATGCACAGCCAGGAGCCAGGCGCAAGCGACGAAGCGCATTGAAACGAACAACAAGGTATGGTGTCATCCCCAGTGCACATGGGAAAGTGGGCCAATGGCGCAAAACGACAGTTGCGTCCATGTTTGCTGACTGGCTTGTGTGCGCTACATGCATGCATATGCTGTAGTGCTGCCAGTGTGCAGCTACAATGCACCATGTATGCAAACAAGTGATTTGTGGCATGAATGCACTGCCAAGTGCACCTGTGAGTGTGTCCAGAGTGTCGGCGGGATGAAAAGGGCCGGGGGGCGGGAGGGGGAGGCGTGGGGGATGACGAGCAGGGTGTGGGGAACAGGTCTCCCCCTTCCCCCTATCGCCCATGCTCGGCCACGCCAGACAGAACGCGTGGACTCGGGGGAAAGGGGAGCGATGGCAGGTAGAAGTCAGAGTGGAACAAGGGCAGGGCGCTTGTCCCACTCAAGAACATGTGATTGCAGCAAAACCAACCACTTAGCCTGTGAGCCGGTGGTGGGAGGGCCGTTCGCATTTTGACCGGACAAAGAATGCAACAAGAATTGTGAAAACGCCGTAACGAGAAGGACGAAGTCCCAAGTCGATGCTGATCTTGTATGGAACATATCGTACAGCGTATATGTTTCACAGGTGTGGTTCCATGTGCAACAGCCTTGGTAATCAGGAACGCCTGACCGGGCTTCAAGCACCTACCAGTCTGGAGGCCCAAGCATGGGGACTGACCGATGCATGTGCATGGGACTGCAGCAGGATACGAATGCCGCAAGGCGCTGCACCCAATGCATAAGAAGGTGCAAGCCAGGCGCATGCGTGCCAAGCTGAATGGACAGCAGATGCAGTACTTGCAGTGCTGGGCAGGTTGGTGCCATTCGCACAAATACACACACTCGTTCGTGCATGCGTTGTGGATGTCAGGACAGAGGCTTGGGACATGCAGCGCAGTGCGCCTACGCGTGACTGGCGGCATGCGTGTCAGCCAGCAGGCCGAGGGGCAGGTCGGGCACAGGCCGCAGTGCGTAGAACAGTGTGTACCAAGAGAGTGTGTGCACGGTGTGGCGCCCAAATGGTCGGGGCACATGAATGGTCCTGAACCCACACAATCCATGACAGGTGATAAATAAATGCAGAGCTCTGGTCGGAGGGCAGAGCAGTAGCCTGTCAGTGCATTCCAATGCCCCAACTCAGTTGAGGCCATATTAATTATAATGGCCCAATGCAATCCTTCGTGCGATGCATGTGCACCCAGACTGAGAGAGTTCAGTTCAGTGCCTTAAAGGCTACCCTGGTCCTTCAATTACCGGTATTGTGATCTTTGACTAGAGCATCAACTTTAGCCTGTGCGTGACGCCATCTGAGCGGTTGGTTCAGGTTGTTGTTGTGAACAAGAACAACAACACCAGCGCGCACGCCTGGCATGACGCTCAGGCATAACAGGGTGTGAGGGCAGCACCAGCGTCAGGCCCTGGGTTTGCGGTGAGCTGCCTGGCGCCTGGGCAGGCAGGGATTCAGAAGCGAGATGTGGAACGGGGCCACAACTGGTCAGCAGGTGCAAGGGAGGTGATTACGGTAGGGACGGGGATTAATAGTAGGTGACTGACTGTGCGAGTTGTTCCAGGGCTAGGAACACAATCGCAAACCATTGAGACTGCATGGGCACGGGGTTCCGTGTCGGGGCGTATGTGCGTCAATGCGTCATATTCACACGCCGGCAGGGCCCTGCTTTCTCTGCCGCGGCTTTTTTGGCTCGATCGTCATGAACCTGACCTGGCCCGTGCCCCCTACGAGCCCAATGATGGCGTCGTCCCCGCCTGTGCCGTGCAGCGCCTCCAGCTCAGCCACCTCCAGGGGGGACAGGTCGTAGTTCAGGCCGGTGCTGAGCTTGCCGTGCTTGGTGTGGCCGGCGCACAGCCATATCAACCTGCAATCATGCCAGAGCCATGCAGGCAGCCTGGTGGTAAGCCGGTGGTAGGAGCGGGTCCATGAGGCCAGCGCCAGTGACGTCCCTCCATGCTTGTCAGCATGTGCAAAGCCTCCGTGACCGGACGACCTGCCAGGGGCTGTTGACGGATGGCACCCGCCGTGCCGTGCTTTGCCTGCAAGCACTCTCCCCGCCACAACATGCATCCATCGCCCTTAATCGATACGTTCATTGCGATGCTGTGTGGCGCCAACACCAGAAAAAGCGAGCTTGCACGGCTGCCGAGCAAGCAAGGTGGATGTCTCACTGTCCGGCACCGCCATTGCTCACTTGTCTGCAGCCTTGGCGGCCTCCTCTGGCGTGTCGTAGCGCCGTGTCTTGATGACGTGCCTTCTCGTGCAGTCCTTCATCCAGAGGTCGACCTCCCCGTAATAGCCTCCCTCCTCCGCCGCGTACACATGGTGCATGCCTGCTGGGATGCCGCTCCGGGGGAGGATCGGTGGGGGTGGAGGCGAGTTGGGCGATTTCTGGAGCTGAGCTGCGTAGTGAAACCCTGCACTTGCATTTCGGTACAGAGCAGCCATGCCAGCACACACCAGGTCCGTGTTGGTATCAACCCGTACCGCGCTTTGCCACCCCTGCCATGGAACTATGGAAGGCAAGCTTTGACAGGACAAGTGCGTCAGGACAAGTGCGTCAGAGCATGCCGTGCTAACGTGGGTTCGCTAATTCGATGAGGCCACAGAGCTAACACAGTCAGCATGAAACAACAGGGCTCTAGGGGGCGCAGTTCCATTCCAGGGCAGGTGCATGCGTGCATCCTGCACCATGTGGGTTTACTGTGCAGGTCGTGCGCCGTTAAGATTGTGTGACAGATGCATGCAGTAGGACTGCAGGATGCATGCAAGCGATGTAGGAGAGGGATGAACTTTACCTCCCACCCCACCCCCACCTTCAGCTTTCTGCACACAAGGGATGTGGCGCCTGCCAGCAGGCTTTCCAACTGCTTTCCATGCATCATTTGTCCCCTGCCACAGCCGTAATCGCCTACGCCAGGGCACCGGCGCACGCAAAAAACTGGCGACACACTTACCTAGCTCATTAGCATACTTGACGACGGCCTCCACCCCACCGTCCTCCTTCTCCTTTTCGAGAGCCTTGATGATCTCATCAGGCAGGTCCCAGTTCAGTCCTTGCGCCTCTGTCGTCAAGCCACGCGTCAGCCAAAGCAGCCTGCAACAACGATTGCAACGGCGACGTTGTTTGCCGATGGCAAGGCTTGCATGAAGCCATGAGAGAGCACAGATCTTCCTGAAGTTTCACAGTGAACTACTTACACATCCACTGCTCTCGCTGCAGCCTCTTCGCTCGCAAACTGCCTGGTGAATAGGCGCTTCCCTGTGGGGCCTTGCCTGACCGAGCCACGCCATTTGTTCCTCTCACTGACCTGTAAGGATGCGCTATATGAGCTTTGGATTACTGTGGCGTGGGTTATTGTGGAAAGGTTTGAACGCCAGGCGCTGGTCAAGCGCCACAGTACCAGCGCACTCACCCTGGACACATTCTTATACGCAGGAGCTCCTTCTGCAAGCGTGGAAATGGCACGTCCAGGGAGTTACTGAGATTTCAAGTATCGCGGATACCACACCAAATACTAAGCCAAGTGAACTCGCTCGGTTGTGGCCCTGCACCTCCCTCACCGTAAAATGTTGACGGACCTACTGGTTCGGGCCCGTCAGCAGAGCGGACTCTGGGCAGGCTTCTGAAGCCTGGCCCCTGTCGCACGACGGATATGTGGTGTATTGGGGCTGTCACGTTCCTGCCCCTTGCCACGCCGAGCAGTGCGCATTTTGGTGCTGCCCTGAGGTACAGCGGACGTGTGCGCAGCGTTGCCATGAACTTATCAGCGGCAAGGAGGAGAACTGGATTAAGCTCTGGAGGTTGCACGGAGAAGCGTATGATAAATACACAAATGCTTGTCTTTCTTGAATGGACGTATGACGGCTTTACTCCAGTGTGTCCCTTCGTCTTCTGTGTGACGTGCTCACGACGCACTTTGGGGCAGGACTTTTCGCTGGTCACCTGATGCAAGCATTTGTGTGTTGGGCTTTGTAATATGATCAGCCACAGCCATCTAGCACGTAGCCATGTTGGCCGACAAGGCGGCAAGGCCGACAAGGCGGCAAACATATCCCGCTGGCAAGTGCGTCCTCCAGTGACCTGGTGCCACATGTGCACCGGACAAACTGCCCAGCTGAAGCTGTGATGCATGAGATGCCCATGATGCCCACACCCACGATGACGATACAGAGTATGAACCATGCATCGGTGCTCTATGTGCAGCTTGGCGCATTGGCTTGCATGCGGGCTGCTTCGCAATTGCCTCGCCGCATGTGCTGTCCTTGCACCCTTGCGCCAGTCGCAGTGTGGAGGACAGCGCAGTGGCAGCAAGATCGCTTGATGTGCAGCGATGAGAAGTCAACGCATGAGGGAGGGCAGCTGGTGATTCTGCTAATAATCCCTGTGCGCTTGGGGGCAGGCCGTACACTGGCGTACTGCATGCTCTGAGTTGTGGGTGCGGGTGGAGGCATTTCCCGAATGCATGCATGCATCCGCGAAGGCAGGATGGGGCTGTGAACAGGTGAGCGCGCTGCTGATAGGTGTCAGGCATCATCATACACAGGGGCAGGAGCAGACAAGAGAACTGATGAGCAGGGTGTGGGGGAGCTTGACCTGATGTTTCCCCCTCCCCCCTGCCTTCACCCAATCGCGTGTGTGCAGTACATAGTAGGGTATCAGCTTGCTCCAAGGGGTTGCCACACGCTGCATAGCGTGGTTGCAATCATTACTGGCGAGTGGCGAGTGGTGCCTACGCAAGCGCAGGCATACAGAGCAGTACGTCCTTCTCACACCCACGCTCGCATGCCTCACATGCTTGCACTCCAATTCCTCGAATGTACCGGTACGTAAGGGAGTAAAGGGAGGGCCCACTTGTCATCCTGCTTGTTGTTGTTGCTGTGCCCATGTCCATGTGGTATCAGCACCTGAGGCTCCATGCGGTAACAACATTGCATGTGTACATGCACCCGTTGCGGCCTGGGTTTGCTTTGGGTAATGCTTCTCATGACAGTCCTGCCTAGACGCTTACTGGACAGCAAAATGCTGTACACGCCCACCTGGCATTTTGCCG
>BDDA01000469.1:61496-73850 GCA_001662385.1 Chlamydomonas asymmetrica | reverse complement strand
CTTTACACGGCTCAGTGGCAAGGGGGGGGGGAAGGGGCAATGGCACTGCGATTGAGCAGCCATAAAGCGCTGCTGATCTGTTGTTACTGTGACGTACAAGGAAACACGTGCGCCACACAGCACGGCAGGTGGGCAGGCGTTGGGCATGCAGATTACCTACTGCTTGTGCTGGTCGGAGTTGTGGCTTAGGCCATTGGCCCCCCCTCCCTGAGGCGTCATCGTGGATCATGGTGAAATTGCATGGTGGAAGTTGCATGGTGAAATTGCATGGGGCAGGCTGCCACCGCCTGGAGGGCCAAGCAAGCGGCATCATGGCCTCTCACTCCTCCGCATGAATGGGGGTTTCAGCACTTTTCAAGGGCTTGAGTAAGAACATTGGATACCGTCAGGCACACCCACCACGACATACAAGCACTTGTGCGCAGTGGCTTCGGGTCCTTCAGAGGCTGAGAAAGGCGCAGGTGCAGTTGCGGTGCACACGGCCAGCGCGGCCCACAAGCTGCATCTGCCGGCGTGTAGGCGGAAGATGCGGATCTTGGACAAAGCAGGTATGCACAGGGAGCGTAATGGAGGCGGGGCGGACGGGGGGGGGGTGCGGGGGGCGCATCTTGTGGAGCGTGGGTGGCGGCAAGCGTATGTGCTGCTTGAACACTTGCGTGTGGGCGCGCCCGAGTGCGTCAAGCCCTCCAGGGTTGCCTACTGCCTCTTCGGCGTCACTTTGATGGTGGCGGTGCCCCCCACGAGTCCGATGATGGCGTCATCCCCGCCTGAGCGGCGCAGCGCCTCCAGCTCAGCCACTGCCTCAGCAGACAAATCATAGTTGAGGCCCTTGATGTAGTTGCCGCGCTTGGTGCGGCCGAACCTCATCCACAACAGCCTGCATTGCATATCAGCATATGTACACCATGGCAGGTTAACACAGTTGACAACGGCGGCCTGATTCGAAGCAGTACGCATATATTAGCATCTGCACAAGTCGGCTCCAGCGATGATACTTGACCAGCCATGCACTACCGGTAAGTGCATGTACAGTACAGGGAACTAAAATTAATCAGCTTGTCATGGCGTGTATTCACCGGTAGCAATGTAGCATCCATGTGCATTCATTCCACATTATATCAAGCGTAAACCCACTCACGGAGTAAATACTGCATGCAGAGGCTGCCTGTTGCCGCTGCTAGCCAACGGTTTCACACCAAACTACTCAACAAGGTCGCTCTGAAACCGCCATTGCTTACTTGTCCGCAGCCACGGCTGCTTCCTCAGGCGTGTCGTGGCGCCGCGTCTTGATGATGTGCTCGGTCAGGACTTTCTTGGAGATGTCCACCCGGCCCTGATAACCGCCTCCCTCAACGGACGCCACGTGGTGGAGCGTGCCAACCGTGGCAATGCTGCCCCTGATGGTGTCATGGGCGGGACGCGCCGCAGCGCCTGGCGATGGCGGTGAAGCGCTCTTTGACGCGCCGCCAGTTGACACCGCCTTGCCCGTGACAGCCGTGCCCGTGACTGCCGGTGCTGGTGCCGGTGGCGTTGCTGGTGTTGGTGCCGCTGTTGGTGCCATTGCTGGTGCTGGTGTCGGTGTGGGTGCGGGTGCGGGTGCCTGTGCCCGTGCCCGTGCCCGCTTCCGTGCGGGTGCTGGTGCCGCTGCCGGTGCGGATGCCAGTGCGGATGCGGATGCCGCTGCCGGTGCGGGTGCGGGTGTCTTTGCCGGTGCAGGTGCAGGTATCGGTGGCGTTGCTGGTGCTGGTGCCGGTGCTCGTGCCGTTGCGGGTGCTCGTGCCATTGCTGGTGCCCGTGCCCGTGCCCGTGCCCGTGCCCGTGTCCGTGCGGGTGCTGGTGCCGCTGCCGGTGCGGATGCCGCTGCCGCTGCCGGTGCAGGTGCGGGTGCCGCTGCCGGTGCGGGTGCGGGTGCAGTCGCCGGTGGCGTTGCTGGTGCCGGTGCGGGCGCCGGTGCTGGTGCGGGTGCCGTTGCTGGCGCCCGTGCTCGTGCCCGTGCCCGTGCGGGTGCTGGTGCCGCTGCCGTTGCCGTTGCGGGTGCGGGTGCCGCTGCTGGTGCGGGTGCGGGTGACGGTACCGTTGGCTTTGCCGGTACACCGGCGGCGCGCTCAGCAGCGTGCCTTGCACCTGAAGCTCACACGTGGGGCACAGCAAAGAATCACACGGCAGCTGGCACATGCGTCAGGTTCACTCACACTTCCTTTGCCTGCATGCACAGGGAGTGGCATTCGCCCAACATCGTCCCTGCATGCTTGCGTGCATCCAGCATGCACTCATGTGAAGGCGTGTGACCGTTTAGCATGTGAGCGGGAGGCTTTGGCACATGCGATCGGAGCAAACGCGTGGGGAGTACTCAGCTGTGGCGGAGTTTCCGCCTGCCTGGCTGCCCGTATCATCAACAACCATTCCATGCATGCGCTCTTTGGGCACCATGCCGTAATCCTTTCCTTAACTTCCACCCTGCCCCACTTGCACACCTCAGGCCACCCGCACCAACAGTGTCCAGCAAGCATTCCACCGACAGTAGTGGCAGTAGAGGTTTGCGTCAGACTCACCCTCGCCGTTGGCGTATTCCTTGACAGCCTCTCGGACAGCATCCTCCCCCTCCTTCTCCGTCTCCTTCACCAGGCGCTTCAGCTCTGTAATCTGCTCATCATTCAGGTCTGCACTGAGCCCCTCCGCCTCGGTAGCCCACCAGAAAAGCCTGCAGGCACATGCAGCGCAGTTGGTCATGCACAGACATGCTCGTGGTACGCGAAGCTGAGGTACCCGCAAGCAACTTCAGAGCTGCAAGCATAAGGCTGCCACGAACAAAGAAACAATTGCTGTGCCATGGTGCCACTTACACGTCTAACGCTTTCGCTGCAGGTTCATCGTCTGGGAAGCGATTGGTGAACACGCGCTTGCCGTTCTTCGTCACGTTACCACGCGATTTGCTCGGTTCGCCGTCCTGGAATGTAGAACACACGCAGTTTTGCGTTTGTTATGTTGGATTGTTCGCCGCAAACTCTTGAAGCCCATCCCGCACAGTCAATGTCAGCAAGTGCGTCACTCACCCTGATGATGTTCTTGTACCTGCGGGGTGTTCCTGCGTGTGGTGTAGTTGCTATGTCAGCTAAGATAACTTGATAGCGTGTGTCTTTTGTTCCAACACAACACCCAATAAACTCTGATTGGTTGTGGCCCTGCACCTCCCTCACCTGCTGGTATCGGACGCGTGGGCTCCGTGCTGCCAGCCGAGCAGACTGTGGACAGGCTTCTGAAGCAAGCCCCATGTGAAACGACAGGCAAGACCTTCATTGGGGCTGACAAGTTCCTACCGCTTACCGCACCCGGCTGTGTGCGTGTCGGTGCTGCCAGGTGCAGAGACGGACGCGTGAACAGTAATAATGCCATGGCCATTTGAGCGGAGTTAAGGCAGAGCTCTGTAGGTTGCACGGAGAACGGTTGAACGGAGAACGGAGAAAGCAGTCGAACACGTTAAATTTTAGTTGGGTTCCTTCATTGTTGACCAATACCCACGGCTTGTACCTCCACAGGATGCGTGTGCCCCTTCGTCTTCTTCCCGTCTGTCTCCTCGCACCTCTGGGCGGGCTAGGAGCAGGATTTTCCTAGCTCAGCTCATGCCTCATCACTGTCTTGACTTCAAGTGTGCCATGGTTTGAGGACTTGCCCACCAAGGTTTCGTTCCTAGGGTTGTTGCTTTACTGGGTGGCGCTTGGCCGCAGTGCTCTGCACGCCGACAATGCGTTCCCACCAGCAGCTTAACCGCTCTTATAGCTGAGCATTTGCGTCTTCTGTACCTCTGAACATACCCAACGCTCAAGTGCCCACACCCCAAAATCCTGTCGAAGTCAACGCAGGCACTTTGTATGCCGTCAAACCACTGAGTTCCGTGTCGCATTCAGTTTGGATGGGCACAACGATAGGAGAGTTGACTTTATATAGCCCTTTTTACGTGAGTGACTCTTGTTTGCTAATCTACGGCGTGCATCGTTGGCATCGTCAAGCGACCTGAGAGCCAGAATGAAGCCAACAGCAAGGCAATATAATAACCATGGGCAATAAGACTGTTTTCCCGTATGCAGTGAGGCGGACTTGGCCCCACCGCAAGTGTGCTGCATAAAGCCAGCGCAAGAGACAGGCCAGAACTTAACCTGGGACGGGCAGCCACGTGGTGCTTGCCCTGTTGTGTATAGCCATACACATTTGGCTACGCTCAGGCCTCAGTAAAGTCCTCGGTCAGTGGGTAAATACACTACAGTTAAGCGTGCGAATGAGGTTGCAGGTGACGCATACGACTTGGCAGATCGGGCACAGACATTGCAAGCAGCGTGGGTGCAGTGTATGCTGTTGTTTGGTTAGCGTGGGTGAGCAAAGGAGCCTGACTTTCCATTGTGGTGTCCTACGAATGCTCTGGGAACCGGTTCCGGAGCAAACAGTTGCGGGAAAGGCGATGCGCTGCCGCCAACTGGGAACGCCCTGGATGTGCGCTGGGGACGTCTTTCTCTGGCTGTTTATGTACTGGCATGACGTTGAGGCGCTGGGAATGGGACCTTTCGCCATGGTGCTTGCCGTCCCGCCCAGCAGCCACCCGCTCAGCGCAAGCTGCCCAAACACGATGAACGAAAGGCACATATGAGGAACATACGATTTTATATAAATATGTATGGCTTGGTGCCTTTGGTGGCACTGTGACGACCGCGGGCCGTGGCACCACCGCGATCAGTGGAAACACACAGTGAAATCACATACTGTAGTCTGCAGTTGCTGTAATAACGGAAGAAGAATGCCGAACACGAACACAATCACAACCAGTATCAGCACCAAAGATATGAGCAGGTGAACATCCCGGGTAGCAGCTGTCAGCCGCGCGCCCAGCATATGCACAAGCAAATTCAGTCCATCATTTCCATGCTCGAGCCCCACAACTGCACAACGCGCACTGATGCGCTAGTCCGTGCGTTGGCGCTTGCCAGACCCTCCTTGCATGGCACGCTTGGCCTTCGCCCCCTTCAGAGCTCCCGCCTTGGCGCCCGCAACCACAGAGCGCAGCTTGGCTGACGCGCCAGCTGCCTTGCCCCGACGCCTGCCACGCCACAACCAAGGAACAGTGCAAGCCGAGGCGGTGCACATCAGCACAAAGCCTGCCTGGGCAGCAAGCACTCTTGCACTCAGGCCCATGTGCTCATGGCTCAACACTTGAAATGCAACATGGGGCCCGCCTCCTTGTTATGCTGTTCAATGCGTATCAGGCCAAGCAGACACTCTGTCCAGCAGTACTGATCGCAGCCCCGGCTGGCCACGTGTAACCTACGTGTCCCAAAAGCAAGAATGCAATCTGCTTGTGGGTTCTGACCCATGGAATTGCTGTGCAACACACTACAGCACACCAGCAAGGCACGCATCGTCCCGTACCGCACCTGTTGAGTATTGTGCGGTCCATCTTGTAGTACGAGTACGGCTCCACCTTGGACTTGCCTGTACAACACAATGCAAGGGACGCACGCACAGCACAACGTGCATGTGATGGCACCTTCATACACGGATGCAGCTTGAACCCAGGCGTCATCCGGGTGTGAGTGCATGCAACACGCAGATCGCGGGAGTACAGGTGCAATGGGAGCCACCTCCCAGTGCCTCAGCAACTTAGCGTAGCGCACACCACTAGTCAAAGCTAAGCAGGTGAGATTGCAGGCACTGGTGGTCTTATGACGTCAAGGTGAAGCCGCAAGACCGTTGGGTGGCAATAAGTGCATGATTGAATCAAAAGCGCCCACCTTTGACGTCTCCCCCAGTGGCTGACTTCTTGGGCTTGAAGCGGTCGCCGCTGTGCACGCCCTTGCCGCCGCGGCCGGAGGGGCTCTGACCGCCCGCGCTGCGCCCGCCTGCGCTAGCGCCACCCGCAGACCTGCATGAGAGCGGAAGCGAGGTGGGCCAAAGAGCCAGCCGCGTCAAATACACCCTGAGTCGCTTCTTAACAGTGGCCCATGCGACACCCCAGGGCCCAGGTAGATCGCTTTGAATCTGTGGTTACCACTCGCTTCATGGCAGTGGCCGGTGTGACCCTCCGGGGCCTAGGAAAATTGGTGCAAGCCTGCATATTATACCGCTGGATTCCATGTAACAGCTCATGGTGGCCACCTACTATACGCCTGGCCGGTCGCTGTGCACAGCCGCGGCTGAGCTGGCTGGTCTGCTGAGCGCCACACAGGCATGCACGTGCAACACCCAGTGCACACCCCTTGCACAACTGGCCTAGAGCAGACGGTGACAAGTACCGCCCCTCCGTGCCTACCCGCCTGCTTCCCCGTTCGCCCCGCCCGACAAATCACATACCTGCCGCCAGCTGACCTGCCACCGGCCGACTGCCCCCCCATGGACTTGGCGGCAATCGACTCAGCAAACTTGACGCTCCGCGCGTTCTCTACAGACTTGAAGGCCGCACGCAAGCCGTGGATGCCCTGCACACATGAGCACAATGCAACATACGCATCTGTGAGTGTGAGTACGAGTGAGTATGGGGGCACGCGCCATGGGTTCATATCGTGTACGCAACCCGGCAGGCGCTGGGTTCTGTTCGCGCAAGGTGTTTGCCACTTTGGTTGCTCAGCTGCACGTACATGAACAATTATCAGTCACACAGTCATTATGCCAAGCACCTTGGCCGCCTGAACGCGCTATGCAGAACGTGTGTGGGGAGCCTCTAAGCCGGCAGTCGGTCATTCACGGGGCAGTGGCGTCGGACTCCCTTGACCTCCCCCCCCCCCGTTTCTCACCTTCATGTCCTCAAAGTCAGAGTCGTCGGAGTCGTAGCCGCTAGCGTCACGCTTGCGCTTCTTGGCCTGCGGGCGGACCAGCGCACAGCCGCACACCAGCACATGAGGCATTGAACATTTCATTGCAAACGCACAGAGCTGCAGTGCTACGTGGAACACAATCCTTGACGTATAATGCAGGTGCTTTCGCCATTGTGGCAAGGTGATCCACATAGGCTGACAGGCATGCATTGTGAGTCAGGAGGCGGAGATCTGAAGTGTTTTTCAGCCCCGCACGTGGAACCCCCTGCGGCTACATTCGGGTGCTGGATGCAAACAGTCCAGCTGCAGTACCACAGGAAGCAAGGCCATGGGCACGATGGCTGTGGAGCAGATGACAGCCTGTCCTTCAGACACCAAACACACCTTGCCACCGCCGTCATCCTCGTCGTCAATCACCATCTTGCCGCTATCGTTGCGCTTGTAGTCGTCCACCATCGGGTCTTGCTGCCGCGGACGCACTCCTGCGGTACCGCGAATGCATCCAGGCGATGCTTTCAGATTTCAGACCTCAAGGGAAGCGTTTGGCACCCCGTGCAGCAAACGACATGCGATAGTGCGAATGAAACCATTCACTTGGACAGGGCTGCTTAATGCAGGGAGACAAGGCTGTACTACAATTCGCGTTTGGACGCGTCCTGGTAGGGCTCAGGCCGACCACCACGATGGGTAGTGACTGTATTGGTAGTGAGTACTAGTGACTGTATAAGGTGCAATCAACCAAATACTGTAACCAGGGCACGAACTGATGCAGAACCACACGTGCAGTTTGAATGCAGGCGGGGCCTACCTGCGGCGCTCTTGGCGAGCTGGCGTGACGCCGACGCACCCAACAGGTCCAGCGGCTCGTCGCCGCCGCCGCCCAGGCGCGCGCCGGCGGCGCCACCGCGGTTGGAGGCGGCGCCGGGCCCTCGCCCGCCCGCGTTGCGGCCGCCTCGCGCTCCACCAGGTGCGCTGCGATGGGACCTGCGGGCATGAGGGCCGTGGATGGTCACCATATCGATACGCGTACGAGTTGATGCAAGAAGAGGTGCAACCGTGCCTGCATAATTGCCTATACCTGCAGCACGATGCTGGAAACGCACAACGCCAACGTTTGCAGGAAGGGCGGCATGCGAGAAGCGACATGGAGCAGCTGCTTTACATGGGGCCAGGATGCCTGCTTGCTGCCCTTTCCACACAATGGCCTCGCTTCATTCGGGTTGTCCAACGTGCACGATTGACGAACCGACGTGGTTCAAACAGTGGTGACAGGTGGAACGCAAGCATGCGGTGTTTCAGTGTCTGGTTGGCCGCCGGCCTCACCGCTTGTCGTCCTGGTCGCTGCCCCCGCCGTCCTCGCTGCTAAACACGGCGGTGTGGCCCCACTGCGAGGCGCGGGCGGTGCGCGCGGTGGTGGTGGCACCGCTGCGGCCGCTGCGCTGGGAGCGAGCATCCGCGCCCTTGTGCTGCCCGCCCTCGCTGTCCTCATCGTCGCCGCCCGCCTGACCACATCAGTCGGGTACATGCATGCGGTCCGCATGTGGGAGCGTCAGTCACAGTCACAAACACTCGACACAGTAGGGAAGGAAACCCATGCAAGACATGTTCCCGTATGATTGGTATGAGACACAAACCTGGCACACACACATGCGCTTGGGCGCTATCCACCCCATCCACCGCCATGCCTCATAGTCCGTGCATGGTCATTTGATCAGGTGTGTATTCAGGCTGTGAATCCCCTGTTGAGAATCATAACAAGGATGAGGAGTCCACATACACGTCATGCATCCGCCAGGCGTCCACAGCTCTCACACCTGGCTCGCCCCAGCGGCCTTGCGCTTGACCTTGCGCATGTGCTCCTTGCGTATGTGGGACAGCAGCTTTGCGTCGCTGGCGGGCATGACGGCCGCCACCGCGTCAAAGCCGCAGCGCCGCGCCAGACGCTCCACCACAACCCGCACCTGTGCGTGTGTGCGGCATGCAGCATAGTGTGCGTATTCAGGGCAGCGACAGCAATGGCCTGCAGGGTTTATGCTACTGCGCAGATGGGCAACCACGAACCAGGCCAGCCAGGGGCAGCCGATGCATGGCCATTGCACGCATGCAGATTGCACATGTTCTCGTCATCATTACAGACACGTCACAATACCTTTGCCGCCATTCCACAACGTCCTACGTTAAGCAATGCACGTAGAGCACAAGCACAGCACATAATACAGGCACTCAAGCGTGCGGAAGCACACATCCTCGCACCTTGAGCTTGAACTTGTTCCTGGAGTCCTCGGCCCATACGAGCAGCCCTTCCAGGATGGCCTTCATGTTGCGAGTCAGCGCCTCGACAGGCAGGCGCATCGCGCACACCTGCGGCGGCGGCACGCGTGCCCCAGACAAGACACACGGCAATCACTCAGGCTCAATACGTGCCCTGGTGTGGCGCACGGTAGGGAATGACTCACGCATGATGCGTACCAGGGGACGCTGCAACCCTCTGTGATTAGCCCCCAACCATGACAGCACACGATGACAGCACCATGCGTCCTTGTCCCGATGAGCGCATGAACCATGATTCGAGCATGTACATTGCGCCTGCTGATGCGGCCTGCAATGCTAGTGTGCTTATACCATGATGGCATGCAGTGTTTGCCATGTACTCCCCCGGGGGAACTCCTGAGAGCCACATTGGCCCGGGCTGCATGCATGCCATCATGCAATTATACAGTCATGCAGCTTGAGCTACATTCCCACTGCTAATGGTCACGCAGAAAGCCGTGTTCGCGTACTGATGGGTTTCGTGCTGCCATACCGCTACCCATAGCAACCCCTTAACACTTTCCCCCCGCCCTCCCCCCCGCCATCATTTGTACATGCTGTGTGTGCGTCCCTCACCTTGACAAAGCCCAGCACCGACTTCACGATCTCCCTGCTCTTGGTGCGCAGCAGCGCCAGCACCGGCGGCAGCAGGTTCTCTAGCAGAGACTGCAGGGAGGGAGGGAGACACACACACACACAGCAGAAGCCAAACACCACATTCAGGTACAGGTGTGCATGAATAAGCATGATGAGCTAGCCTTGCATGTCAGATCACTGTGGCAAAGAAATTTCCTGCCCTCTTACCAACACGTTGAGACTGCCTGTTGACAATGACTACGCACACACTGGCACATGCGATACAAGCTATCAACGGACGAGTGGCAGGGAGAAAAGCAGGCCGTGTCCCAATACGGTGGCATGCACGCTGACTTCTAACTGCATCCACGCCATTCGTGCATAAGGAAGTACGGCTGGCTGCTCTGCTGCTGGCGGGCTGGTTGCTCTCACCTCAGTCCTGCCGCCAAACTCGTACAGCAGGCGCGCGAGTGCCATCACGCTGCAGCTGACCATGTGTGGGGTGGTGGCCACGAGCCCCGCCATCACCATCGTGAACATGTCATGGAGGCCGCCCTGCACACGCAGCACACACAGGAGTCACAGGCGAGGACGCACACACACACGCATGCCAAGTCAGTAGGCGATAGGTCATAGATGCAAGCCAGTTGCCACCGTATACAGGAAACGTGTGTGCATTGTGGAGTCACGCCGTGAATATTTTTGGCATGTCTTGGCAGATTGCCGCACCTGGGGGCTGCTGCTTGCTGCCGCCGCGTCCTCGTCCCCGCTCATGTCTCCGGCCTCGCCAGCAGGTGGCATGAGGCGGTCCAGCGTCTGCGCCAGCTGCACCAGCAGCGCATACGCCGCTTCGCGGGTCTTGGTGTTGGCCTCCTGCACACACACGACCCCGACACACGCATGACACACACGTCACACATTAGTGACATTCACATCACAAGTTCTGTCATTAAGCGCAGGGCATGCAGAAATCCTTTGCACCAGGGTGCCTCGCATGCTGCAACAGTGCAAGACACCATCACAGCTTTTGCAAAGGTATATGCACCTCTGACTACAGTGTGTGTGTGTCAAACCAGCCTCCACATCGACAACACCCCCACAGCGGGGCAACCTGCACAGAAGCATACCAAATATGGCTGCGTCACATCAGCCCCCCTGCATCACACAAATGCAGCATCACCAAGGCTCATATTGCCAGTCATGCCATGGGCCGTACTGCACGTCGTCCAGCACGTTATGTAATTATATTGTAGGTCATACATTCTCACCTTGAGGCCCAGCACCACCTCCGAAACCAGCGATGCCACCACCTGGCGGCGGCGTGCTGCAGGGTCCGCCTGATGAGGGAGGCGACAGTACAGCAGTACAGCGGTGCATCAGTACACCAGTACAGCAGCACACCATGTGTGAGGAAGGAGCGCGGTGGCGGGCATAACTGCTACCAGTACACCCATAACTGCTACCAGTACACCACACCCGCATTCATGCCTGTTGTCAGTGCTGTGCACAGCTGCGTGCGCACGCATGTGGGCATGTGAGCGAATGCAGCATCGCATTCATCAACCCAGCCCTGCTCTTAGCTGGCTTGCTGTCACCTAGTTGCGCACACCCCAGCTCCGCAGCTGCACTCACGCACTTGCATCACCCTCCCCCATCTCGGCTGGTTACCCCGGATCCTGGACCACTGACCCTGCTGGACGCTGCTCGTGCCCCGTATTCAGGTGACTTTTCGCTGCGAGTTCAAGTGCTGCCTGTTGCTGCGCTGGGTTGTCGTTGCTGAGCTCTAGCCAGTTTCTAGTTATTTTGTCGCTCTGCCTGCCCTGCTCACGTGCACTCGCACTGCATCTTGGGCTGGGGTGCCCTGGCGCGTTGCGCGCTCATCAGCTTCAGCATCAGCACCGCCGGCGCAGCACAGACACTTTTAACACACTTTCACTCACAGACCGCTTTTACTACAGCCACCGACCCAGAGCGTCAGACCGCTGTTCTCTTTGCAGCCAGCCGTCAGCGCAGCCCAGACACCTCGCCACCCTCAGGTGCAGTTCCCTCTATGACGCATAAGCACACATACAAGTACACTGCACGGCCCCACGGAAAGCATACTGCATGGCCCCATGGGAACCAAACATTTCTAAACACACCCATGCGGGCCACTGATATACAGCTGCAGGCGCAGGAGCCACAACCACCACCAGTAGCGCACCATGGCGCACACCAGGCATGCGACGATTCCACGGCCACCATGGTGATCAATGCATTTGCAGACACGCACGCCGTACGCCTCACGGGCATGCACAGTGGTGCGCCAGTGCGGCTAAAAAACATCAGTTATAAATGTGTCTCAGTGTGCCACATTACCGGTACTGTGTGCAGTGAGATGCTCATATGCGCACCTCCGCCATGGTGTCATCCTCATCCTCGTCTTCATGGTCCTCCGGGTTCTTGCCCAGCCCGTCCAGCGTGGCCAGACCCTCAGGCCCGGCGCGGTGCAGCGCCAGCACCAGCGGCCGCACACAGCGCAGCCGGTAGCGCCGTGCGGAGCTGAGGCACGCGGTGGACGCGGGGCCCATCACCTGGCGACAAGCAGCCATGGCGAGTTGTTTAATCAAATAATGATGATGATCACTGATGGTCAAAATAAACGGTAATGACAGTTGAGGCATGCACAACA
>BDDA01000469.1:38760-60507 GCA_001662385.1 Chlamydomonas asymmetrica | reverse complement strand
GGGGGGGGAGGGCCAGATGCTGTCGCCCACCCCTGACCCCGTTCCCCGCCAGTCCCTGCCCCTAAGGGGGGACGGCTACAAGCAGGCACGCACCTGCTCCAAGATGTCCTTGAGGTGCGCCTCAACGAACGCTGGGCGTGAATCACAAAGCTGGGCCAGAACCTACACGCAAGCAGGCCAGCGTAAACACAATGAATTCCATCAAAGGGCTGCCTGATTGGATTTGCTTCTCCAACACCCCGAGAATGTTATCGCCCGAACACACAATTGTCACAGGATGTGCAACGCCGCGCATTGGCTTACGGAATACCGCAGTGGACATTTGCGTTTAGAACCTCCACATCCACACCCGCCACAGGTCAACCCAGGAGGTACTGCACGTCAAGAGTTTCAGGTCGCTGCCGGATGCGGATGCGCCACGTAAGTGTGCTCACGTACCTTGAACGACTTCTTCTGCGCCGCGGCCTCCTTATCAAACAGCCCCAGCTTGGCAGCCTGTACATGCACAAGCCGCAGAGTCAAATTCGTTCACTCGGCAAGCATCAGGGCAAGCATGCTAACTCCTAATGAGTTAGGCCAGGGAAGCAGAGGAGACGAGGTGGCAGCACGATCGTGTATAAACAGTGAAATGGCAGGAGTGGCATGGTTGAATCATCTACCAATCAGTGTTACCCACAGTGGTACCCCCAACGCCAGGGTTAACGTTGCCAGGTGGCATGGTTGAATCATCTACCAATCAGTGTTACCCACAGTGGTACCCCCAACGCCAGAGTTAACGTTGCCATCCTGTGCGTTACGGAAAATTCTTCGGGCATGAAGCATGCATACGCGCATAGATTCCGACTGCCCCGACAGCCGACTGCACCTGACGTTTGCGTCCTGTGTGTGGCGGTCATGCACTCATGCTGTCACGCACGCCCGCTGACATGCGATTGCATGCGCCTGATCACAGCCAATCGGCTGTATGGTGGTTGTTGTGCACACTCGTCCAGCCAGCCAGAGGCCCAAGGCCGCCCTCGAGAGGGGCTCAAAGAAGGCACGCATGCATGGGAGAGGGTGGGGAAGGAGGGGAGGGTGGATGCCAGGCAGGACTGCCTGCCTGCCTGCCTGCCTGCCTGCTTGCCTGCCTGCCTGCATCCAGACTCACCGCATACAGCACCGCCACCGCCTGGTCGTCCAGGCCGGGTGAGAGAGCCAGTGCCAGCTCCAGGTACGTCAGGCGGCGCGACAGCGGGTCAGCCCCGCCCTCCGTGATGATATCAGGCGGAGGCACCTCTGCCTGCGCGTCCTGGTGGACCTTGTAGTACCTGCGCACAGGCGGGGCACGCAAACGGTGACGTCAGAGCACAGGCGCGGCACGCAACCGGTGACATCAGAGCACAGGCGCAGCACGCAACCTGTGATGTGACGTCAAAGCACAATCGTACAATCAAGTCTCCGTGTGCTGTTATGAGCGCATGATCGCAGGTTGCATTGCGAGACTGCGTTTCCTCTCCACCAATCACAACTCTGGCTGTGACAGTCATGGCAAGTATGCTAGCTGGCAGACGGCATGAAAGCTGTGAGCAAAGGGGTAAGTGGGGGGGCGGGGATGCATGGCAAGGGGGGGGGGGTATGGCAGGGGGTCTCGTGCTCACCGTGTTACTGCCGTCTTGAAGACGGGGCCGACCACCGCGGCATCGCTGATGCTGGCGTAGGCGGAGATGGCGCCGGCGATGTGAACGCGCGACTCGGGCGTCGACTCCACAAACGTCTTTGCCAGGAACTGCACGCACCATTCCACACGCACATTTGCGTTTCTGTCCTCACGCATGCATATGCACGGCCCCACGAGAAGCACACTCAATCGCCCCACAGCAACAAACAACCCTGAACATTGCTTGCGTACGACCCCCCTCCCCACCCCCAAAACACACAATACCAACATCAAAAGATTCCAAAGCGTTACGCACGTTGATCCAGTGGCGGGCAAAGCTGCGTAGCGCCTCCGCCGCCTGCAGCGCCATTTCCTCCGTATAGCTCTCAGGCGGGGTCTTGTGGTGGTCCGCCTCCGCGCGGCGGGCGCCAGCGTACATGCTGCGCGTGTCATCGTCATCGTCGCCGTCCCCGTCAGCGTCCCCGTCAGCGTCCCCGTCAGCACGCGCGCCCGCTGGTCCCGCGTCGTGGTGCCCTTCAGGGTCATGGTAACCCACGCGCTCGGGGCCGTGTCCAGCTGCTGCCAGAACGCGGCGCACCTGAGTAAGGGCACGAACATCACAACCAATTACAACTTGACAAAATTTCATGTGCTTTAGTTTTTGTAGACATCAACCTGCCCACCACAAAGCGACCGCCGGCCAGTCACAGCTGTAGAATAGCCTACGTAGAATAGCCTGCCCAACTGCCAAACCTTCGATTGTTCGGGCCCATTCAAACCAGGGATTGTATAAACTTGCTTTACATGCTCTATGATGCACCTCCAAGCTACGCACGAAAAGAATGTAGCCCCTGCTGCTTCCCCATCACCGCTGCTGCGTATGGGCAGGGGCCAGCCAAGAGGCAAAGCTTCAAAAGTTCTGGCTGATTCGAGCAAGAGATTGTACAAACTTGATTTAACTGCTCTCCAACGCAATTCGTCTCCAGACTGTGCACGAAAAGAATGGAGCCCCTGTTGCTCATGACAGGGGTCAACCAACACGCAAAGTGACAAAGACGGTGTTGTTTATATCGCTTGCAGCCTCAAGGCAGCATTTGTTCACCGCAGATGATATGGCAGGGCTGCCTTGCTTGGCACATGCCCAATAGGCTGGAAGGAGGCTACCCTGCCCGCCCTTTCGTCCCCACCCCCCCACACATGCCTGAGCCAACACCTCGCCACCGTCAGGTGCAACACTATGAGCACGCAATGGGCATATGCAGATAGCATGATCCCAACAGCATCTTGTTTGACAGGTAACACATCACCGCTTCCCTCCACACACGCCCATTCATGCCACCCGCTCACCTGCAGGCACATGCGCTGCAGCGCCAGGCAGATGGCGGGCTGGAGGTCCGCACGGTTGGCAAACGCACCCGCCAGCGCCTGCGAGGCAACAGCGCATTTACAGGGAGGCAAAGGAGGGCAAAGTTCACACCACGGAGGCATGACAGCACGTCTGGCAGTCAGATGAAGCAGTGACGGCTGGCTCAGCGTGTTTGTGTCCCGCACGCATGCAGGAGCGCATACGCGCTAGGTGGCCCGGCGAGCAGGGTGCGGGTGCAGGACGGGCTGCGGCGCCCGCACATGGTGCATCGGCTATGCTTGAATGCCCAAATCTCTGTGGGTTTGAAATGCTTTGAACCGGTGTAGGCTGTGGGTGTAGGCGTAGACGCGTTAAGCACAAGACACTGTACATGCAAGGTGCGATTAATGGTGCACACGGCATACCACCAGTATTCTGCATAGCAGTCTCGCATTACGCGCGCGATGCATCCACCCGCAGGCAGTACGGTACCCATAGATGGGTTGCCTGCATGTTGCTTGCAAGCCGTCGCCGCAACATGTTAGCCCAATCATAGCCCACTCTGCCCCGCAAGCCACACTTACGCTGGCGTGCTGCTTGTACATGGCGGGCAGGTCGGTCGCCCAGGAGCAGAAGGCTGGCAGGCAGTGCCACACCTGTGGCCACCGTGACAGATTAGCACAAGGAATGTGTGCGTTAACGCGGGCGAGACCTGCAGCACCACGTGGTGTGGGGGGTTGTAGCAAGAACTCCCCTGCTTACAATAAATCCCAACCAGGCCAGCTGCGTAACCCGTGCCACGCAGAGGTTCTTGCCAAACCGGCAGACCGGCGACAGCACGTTGCAAGCGCACACTTATTGGGGTCAATCCAACGCGTCCCTGCGAAACCCATAGCATGCAAACAAGCCCTTCACAAGTTTCGTCCAAGCTCTGCCGTTTGCATGCATGTCCTTATGCCTGCAGGATTGCGTTACGGCATCCATAATGTTTTCTTGCCATCATGCTATCGCGCAGTAAGTTTGGGCGAATTGGCCAGGCGCCCAGGCGTACCTGGAGCTCCAGGGCATGGCATGTCGCCGCCATCTCCTTCTGCCCCGCATTGCTGGCAGCAGCGCTGCGGCTGCCCAGCTGGATCGCCAGCGGCATCAGCTCCGTCGCCCAGAACCCCACTTGCGCGCCCCGCACATGGCGCCGCATCAACGGCAGCATCCAAGTACGCGCCTCAACCGCCGGTGCCACGCCCGCGTCCCCACCGGGCTGTTGCTGCTGCGGCTGGTTGAGCGCGCTGAGGATGTTCAGCGGCAGTACGGTCAGCACGGCTTTCGGGCCCAGGGCCCGCAGCGCGGTGCCGAGCGTCGCCTCGACGGCGGCGCCGTAGCGCGACGCGGCGGCGAAGGGCACGTCGGCGCGCTCGCCGCCCTCCTGGGCGTCAAAGGCGCCCGCCGCCATCGCGCTCAGCGCCTGCAGCAGGGGCGTCGCCAGCGCCGGTGCGCGCGCCTCCCCCAGCTTCTCCAGCAGCGCCCCGACGACTGCCGGGGGAAACCAGGACAGGACAGGGAGCGCTTGCATGCGTCAGCAGTTGCAGCGTACATGCGCAAGCAAGGTGGTGGTTGCCATCCGCATGCGCGCCCAAGCCCCCAGCAGGCGTGGCTGTGCGGCTGGATCCCCCCAGCAGGTGGCGGCATGCAGCGTTCAGCTCTACTGTGGCACGTGGTGGTGGTAGCCCACCCTTTATGCACCGCACCGCGCCCGTCTCCAAACATGAAGGGTCCTGATTTAGCCCACACATCTTCGTGCTTTTCTTCTATGTTTCTTTTGCGCAGGTCTTTTGCAGCGCCATCCTCATGGTGTGCTCCGCCCCGCCTTGAGCCCTGGATTGCCCCAAGCATCCCCCTTTGCGCTACATCCATGGTCAGTTTGTAGCAGCGCATCAGCGTCTCCTTTCCTGCCGGCCGGCGTGCCTGGCACCCCATCCCTAGGCTGGTTGCTTGCCCCACAGCAAGCTGAATGTTGAGCAGTGTACACCCCCATGAAAGCTGCTCCCGCTGCACACACGTGGGTGCATCTGCACGCATATGATCCGCCGCTCTGAATCTCCATGCATATCCGTATTCCCGCAATGTGCAATCCGGCATTTGACATGGGGGTGCATCTGCAGCCGCATGCAAGCATGCCAAGCCGCACGCGAGGCTCACCTGGCAGTGCTAGGCCCCAGGCCTCCTCGTATTGCGCTCCCAGGGAGCTCGACACGGCCGCCACGATGCTCACCAACGGCGCCGGAGCGCCACCGGGCTTGACCAGGCTCGCGCGTGCGGCGGCCGCCATGCCGTCATCTGCACAAGCACGCCGCCACCGTTATAGTGAGTTAGAGTGTGGCAGGTGGGCGTTCAGAAACTGCATAGCTGGGTGGGGCCATGTCACAGCATGCGGCATCCGGCAAAGCATCCCACGCCTTCCAGGCCTCTAGTCTGCGGCATCTTCCTGCAGTGAAGTGCATCTGGATTACACCGAGGTTTCGCTAAAGTTACGCGTAGGTGGCGCTGAACAGCGCAAAATGCACACCCCACCCACCTATGCAGTCGGCGATGAGGGCCCGCAGCGCCTGCGAGGTGCCGAAGCGCACCCCCTCATGCTCCGCCGCCAGCTGAGGCACCAGCGTGTGGAAGGCGCGCGGCAGGCCGGCCCCACCCAGCTTGGGGTCGCGCCGGCACAGCTCCGTGTAGCCGCCCTCAATCAGGCGGGTGAGGGAGCTGAGGCTGTCCGCATCGCGGCGGTCCCACAGCACATCCTCCGCCTCCACCACCACCTGCCATGCAACACACAGGGCAAATGTGTTACGTACTAGGTGTACTTAGGTGTACTTGGCTGCAGTGGGCTGTCCCTCCCTGTCTGGTTACGTTATGTTGCATCAGGAGCTATGGCCCCAGAACGGGACCAGGCGACTAGGGCCAGGGTGATGCAGTACAGCGCGGTGCGCGGGTGAATGCTCAGGATGTGCTGGAGGCCGAGCGCACCAGGTGCACCATGTATGGGCGCAAGCATGTCACACAACGGGTCTGTTGACTGCACTGTTTGCGTTGGGCGCAGAGGAGCTTGTGTGGGTGCGATCGGTGCACTCCTAGGGTGCCGGACTGGGTGTCGGGGTGTGGGGGTCCAGGTGTGGGTGAGCAGGGCTGGGCTGATGCGCACGGCATGTAAACCTCAGAGCTGTCATCACGCTCAATTGTTATGAGCCCCAGGTGCCCCTGAGACTCTGGTCGGTCAGACCCTTACCGTGAGCAACTCCGCAACCTCCGTGGGTGGCAGGTGGCACGCGGTGCTGCTGACCAGCGCGGACAGAGCGTCAGTTGTTTGACGCGTCAGGAAAGGCTGCTTCAGCTTGTAGAGCTTGAACAGCAAGTCCACGACGACCTTTGCGGCAGGCGCAGCCAGCAGCGGTAGCAGCTGCTTCAGGGCACCGATGAGGTGCAGGGAGTCAGACACTGCACGCTGGATGGCTGCTTCCGCCTCTCCACGGTGCTTGTTGGACGCGGCCGCTGCAGCTCGCGCTGCAAGTTCAGGCCCTGGGAGTACGCTCTGGCAGGCTGTCGAACGCATCATCGTGAAGGCGGTGCACAGCGGCGGCAGGCACCGTTAGTGGCCAGTCAGGGTGTGTGCTCAAGCAACGGATGCGAGTGCTCATATGCAAGTGCCCATATGGGCCAGGTACATATAACCGCTGCACAGTGTGCAGCTGAGCCTGCGTGTGCCTGTGGGGCAGTGACGTCGCTGAAGCCCACCGGAGAACCCGAAACAGTCAAACACGCACGCGTCAAAGCACCTGAGTGTGTAGAAAGCACGTAAACCCAGAACTACGGCATATCCCTGCTATATTGTTAACCCACGCACCTTTAGCAACAAGGTCGCTTGCTTGTGAAAGAGCCGGGCTGTGCTGAAGGCCAGCGAGCACCTCCACAAGGCCCTGAGCTGCACGCTTACGAACCTTAGGACGTTGGTCCATGCTAAAAGCGACCAGCTGATTGAAGGCAGGCACTGCTGACAGCCAAGCTGAGGGGTCTGGAGCTGCCAACAATTGCGACACGCACAGGAGGGCTGCTTTCGCTACTGGAGCCTGCAAGGATATACACACAGCGTTCAACAAGCACGACAAGCCAGTTTAGAGCAGAAGCTGCGCTGAAAACCGTGACCGTCGATTGCTGCCGCCACATCGCCGCCCGAGACCAAACGCTCGTTCACAAATGGTCCCACCTGCTCTTTGTACGCTTCCAGGACTGAGTGTAAGACTTGCGTGCAACCAAGGAACTTGGAACGCAGGACCGAGTTCGGAACGCGCGGCAGAATGTGCCCAAGCAGCGTCAGCATGGAAAGCACAACCTGCAAGAACAGTTGCAAACACACAGCTCGCATCAGGACACAACAGCCCGTCGGACATATCTCAAGGTTTTTAAGCACGGAGTTTCTGCTGTAGGCATGTTCGCCACGGTGCTGGCCTTTGGCGTCGCCGCCAGCGACGGCGACGGCACCAACTTCCCCCCCTGTCGGCAGCATAGCAAACTCACAGGTTGTGACTTGGTAGTGGCTGGCTTGTCCAAGGCTGACATGACGGCCGCAAAATAGCTGATAGGTGACAGCGTCAATCCCTCGACCCGAATCACTTCCTGCACCGCTTTTAGGGCCGCCACCACCTGGATGCTCTCCGGCTGCGCTGAGTGACCATGCTTCGCCAATACCTCCACCGAAACTTCGTCATCTGCCATGTTTGCCTGCTGGGTCTGCACCGGTGCCGTATCGGCAAACACTACGCCTGAAGCCGCTGCACACGTGCAGTTCGCCGCGTTATAATAAGCAAGGACGACGGTTGTCTCGTACACGCTGCTGGCTACAAAATCACTCACAGTGCACCAAGGAGCTTCGCACTTGTTGTTTGGCTTTGATGGGCTTTGACCGCCACATGGTTAGCATTTTGCGGCAGGCAGCCAGCATCGCGTTCATGCGCGATGCCGCCCAACGGCTTACATACCCTGAGGAGGCGCATGCAGCCAGCAGAGACATGAGCTCACATACACATATGCTAGCCATGACACGTGCGCCAGCAACCACTTGTTGCTGTGAAGGTGACAGGTGTGTACGCTCTTTTCCCAGGCGGCCGGTACCATCGACAAACGCAGCTTCGCGCACATTCACTCGCCCGGGCAAGCCTCCACACGCATGGTGCACGCACAAGCAGAGGCATACGCACATGGGCCTCCACACTACCATCCGCATCTGGGACCAGGCAGCTGTGGCACCACCACCGCGTGCCAGCATACAGCTGAAGTCTGCATACCTGCTAAATGGCTCTTTGCATTTAGAAGGCATGGCGGAGACAACTTCAAAGCATTAGGCACTGAGCTCTGGATATTCGCATGTAGGAGACATACACGCATGATTCTGCAGCTTGGAACTTGTCACGCATTTGTGAGCACCCCTCAGCTTGCAGAGGCTTCTTCAGCGTTAGGCGAGCGCCTTGCAGCACACACCACTCTGACAATAAAACCGAAAGAAGTGGAGTAGTGGATTCATAACGCGCTCCAATTATCTGTACTGAATCCTCAGACAGCAAGCCAATGCGCTGCTATCTATGCTAGCTAGCGACATCTGGAAGGCGCAGTGTAATGCTGCAAGCAAGGTGCCGCGGGGAACGCCAATCTGCTGGCGGTAATGGCTGCAGCGGTGCGATGTACCAACTGTGCAGATCAATTCAAGACGCGCTTCAGGAGGATGCTCTAATGACACTCAAGCTCCGCCTGCAGCTCTGACCAGTACCGTGCACACGCAGCACCTGAGCGCCTAGCAGGCTGCGAGTCCATGGGGACACAAGCATGGAAAAGCGCGCGGGACACTGTGATCTCAGTACATTCGACTCAAGGTGCAACACAGGGTGAAGGCGTAAGTGTATCAGCGGTGCAATTGCTTGCTACCGAGCAGGCCTATCAGGTGCGCTGATCCAGTAGGGGGCAGCAAAGAGCCAGGGCGCTTGGCAGGTTGCTACGGTGTCAACGATATCGTATATGTAGTGCACAGGAAAAGGACAGTAACAACCGCAGGCATGCTGCACCTTACATTTCAGAACCTCAGTTGCTGAACATCCTTCATCTACGCCTGCGTCTGCACCATCACATGCGCATGCATGACTGGTGCTGGCATGTTATGGGCACCGCAGCCGCTTGCGCCTGCCGGTCTGCCATGCATCCGCTTCAACATGAGGAGTGGAATTGTGCCAGTGGCGCTCAACGCCCTTCTGCAGCAGGCAGCGGCTGCCCGACCGGCAGGCAGGTGACCTGTATCTATTAATGCTTGACGCAGATGGCGCTCATGGCGCTCACCGCCCTGAATACCGGTATGCTTGAAGTCAAAATATGGTAACATGTGCGATCATGCAGGCACCTGCGTGTGGTACCCGTATGGCATGGGACGGCTAGATGCAAAACACCCAGTCAGTCCTCCCTGATAACTGATGTACGCGTGGGTCGCGTGTAGTAGCTTTGCAGCTCATAGTTTGCGCTCCCCACCCAAACATTGCCGCCCAGTTAGCCCAGTTCATACAGTGAATGAGCCAAGCAAAGTGCCATAGGCCTGAAACAAATGGAGGGGTGCGATACGTATTCGTGTGGTTGTGCTTGTATAATGTGCGCGTGCATGCTCCAAGCAAAATCCAGTACGACTCGCTTCAGTACGACTCGGCTAAGCGCTGCACTGATGAAGCTGTGCTTTGTGAGTGGCGGCGCATGCTGCAGTCATGTCCTCCCAAGCTGCAACACTGGGAGGCTACAGGTCAAGCACCTGCCTGTACTGCCGCCATACATCCACTACGCTCCTGCCATCAGTCAGCTCGAGCCTACTCACTCCGAGGTTAAACCACTTCTCCTCGCCCCAATAACTGGTGTCGGCTGTGATAACATCGGGCTCGCTGCGGCCGCGGGCGCGCTCCTCTTTGCTCCATGTGCTCCAGAACTTAGAGAAGCTCATCATGGCCAAAATGTCAGGGCCAAGGTTGTGCCTCTCGGATGGCGGTACTTGCAGGAGTGTGCAAGGGTACAGAATCATGCGCCATTCCCAAAGACCTTTAGTCCTCAGCACATACGACTCCGTGCGCCTTTGCCGTGGAGTCATCCTCTGCAAACTGTCACGCACGCGCAACAGGGTCCACATGACTGACAGGTTCACCCAGCACTGCACACTGGGGTGGTTGCGCACGCGTGCAAGGGCGAAGATGTGCCGTTCACCCCTATGGCTCTCAAGCACTTGCAGCGGGACGTCCTGCCAGACACCCAGAACCCTGCCGTTCAGCACCTTGGCAAAGCCTGCATCAAGAGCACAGACGCATGCACATATGGTCAATCAAGGCAGATCCGCAAGGCGGCATGAGCAATGTGTGGGTGCGCAAGTCAAACACTTGAGTATTACGGCTGAACGGCTGATGCGATCCACCTATCTAGGGGTACGCAGGGACAGCATTTGCTAACGCTATCCACATGCAAAAACATTCTACCATCGCACCCCCCCTTCCCTTCCCCTTCTGCAACAGAAACCCTACAAGCAGCTCCCTCGCACTCTCTGGGATCGATGCTTGGCTGATCTAGCCTGCCATTCACCACTGCAATTACTAGAATTACTGCAGGCGCCGCCCTCGGTCCTCCCCTCCCCTTCAATATTTCCTTATGGCGCAAGCATTGGCACCGACAAGCTGAGCCAGGCAAGCAAGCCAGGCGAGCGATACGGCACCATTCTACAGATGCATGCTGCCATCTGCAACTCACAGATGAACTGATTGTGAGAAACATAGAAGGCGTCATGGCTTTCCACCTGCTTCACTGTTTGCTGCATGAAGGTGTCCTGTGCCAGCGTGGTGCGAGCCGCAAGCGCTGCAGTAGAACCTACCATCAGGGCACCACAGCCCCATCTGCGCGAGCGCCTCAGTACAATACACCAGCGCTTGCTGCACGACTTGCACCTTGTCGATGCCGGCATCATTGTCAGCGGCGCTGTCACACACAGCGCACATGCTGGCGTACATCTCGTTCCACGCCTCGTACACCGCCTGACCCCTGGCCTCAGCGTTTCATCTAAGAACGTAAGCAGGCCGTTGAGGCTGTTGTTGCGCATCAGCCAGTCCATGTGGTCTTGGACAACATTAGTCGGTGATAGGATTTGGAAGATATGCATTGCATCCCGCAGATCCTGTGCCTGCGACCACAGCATATTGACCAAGCTTTGGCGCGCATACCTCGAGCTCATGGCCACGTCCTGCATAGCGTCACGCAGCCTCATGACAGCCCGTGGCAGATTGATGGAGTAATGCTAGGCTGCGTCCTCCATACTCAGCAGGAGCTCTGGTGCCAGCACCAGCAGCACATGCGGCGTAGGTGCAGGCGGTCTTGGTGGCGGCAGCACTGCATTCTGCACACGGGCGCACAGACAGGGGCACACGCCAGCCACACATGTGAACGTATGGCGTATGTGAGCGAGCAAGCAGGGCATTTCCATGTTGCTGGCTGGACACATGCATGCAGCCACTGACACATGAGCTAGTGAATGAATCATAACCTGCACCCAAAGCACGTAACATGCAACGTTTGAGGCACATGTGCGGCATACGCTATAGGTTCAGCGGGTTCGCCCTCACACCTGCTGTGCGCCCTCATGAGCCTTGGCAGCCTGTGTCGTTTGTTGGTCGGCGTCGTTGATGATGCCGAGAAGGACCCTACAGCAGTCAGCGACGAGCTCGACCTTGTTTTTCTCGCGCCTGGCGCCTGAATCGGCCCTGGTATATCGTGACCAGGTTTTGCCTCTCACAACCTTGCCTGCGAGGAAGTCGGCCATCACTTTTGTTGTCCCGCCGCCCGTTACGCCCGTTCGAGCGAACTGTCTGATGTACGCCACCATGTACAGGTCTAACAGGTCCGTTAATTCACCCTGCGCCAAGTGCAAGAAGGATGTCGTCTTGAACATAACCATTTGTAAGCCCTACATATATAGCAGCTGGAACTTCCTCAGAAACCAGTGCGATTGACCTCACTGAGAAAACAGGTTTCTCCGGAACCAATCAACACCAAGCCCCTGTGTGGTTTCTCTTCAGAGACTTCACACGTATAGCTGCAGGCACTTGAATGCGAGCTTAATAATACGCTATCATGGACTGTGATACATCAATGCATATGCTGCAGAGTTGTTGTAGTAGCCAGACGATAAGGTGTCTCAAGACAGCCCACAAAGCAGCGGGCACCACAATTTTCACTCCGGGAACGTCACATTGTGGAAATCCATGGTGCAGGACGACATCTCTGCGTCGAGCAGAGCGTGTGTGCGTGACGTGCCTCATCAGGCTGCTTGGTATGGTGCTGGCAACGGCCGGGCCTGGCGCACCCAACACACAGGACGTGCCCTGCCAGCCCACAGCTGAGCTGAAACTACTGTGGTCCAGGCTATGGCGTTTCACGGCATCAGCGCTGTGTGGCCTTGAAAGGAAGGCACGCTTGGACTGAGGCTCTGTCCGCATAGCGTGCAGCAGAAGCATTGGACCAAGCCAGGAATTGCAAGTCGCGCCAACGCTTGCTGGGTTGTACTGATGAATACATAAACACTATCTGTTGGCATTTAAAGCAAATCAAAGCGCCTACGCACACTGCAATGTATTGAGGAAGGGCCACGCGCATGACATCCTACGAATCCATCCACGCATGAGACGGCGAATGGCAAGGAGGAGAAGTGGTGGAAGCGTGCTGGCGCTCCATGAAGTGCTTAGCAGCAAAGACAGAAGAGAGGGAGTGAACAGCGTGAGGTTGGATGGACGCGCAGATGGCAGTTGTGGCAGTCGCCGGTCGATGTGACAGGCCCAGGTGGGAGACCGTAACCGAGAGGGTGGACGCGTAGGCAGTGCATGAGACGCCAAACAATAGAAAGACGTGGCTCACCTCAAGGCCCTGGCCCTGGACGAGATTCACCAAGGCGACGTGCTGGGCGGCGGCATTGGCGCTCAGGCCAGCCGGTCAGCAATCGCAGCAGAAATCGGGGAGTAATTGCATCTTCACCAGCAACAGGGGCAGGGGCAACACCTGGCGGCTCAGGCGTGCAACACAAGATGAGGTCTGGGAGGGAGGGATCAGGGCGCGCATGTGGTAGGAGGCCCGGGGCAAAGAGCTGTGCGAGGGGCAGAAGGATGCAGGCGTGGAATGCAACGGGGCAGCGCACACACACTGCGGTGCCCCTTCATTCATGCATGCTTGCATGCCAACCTGCTAGGGTTGCGGTATATGATCTCCATTAACAACCGGAGTGAGTGGGAGCAGCGGATTAGTTGGCACCACGGGCACTGCCTTTTGATTGGGTAACAAGGCAGCAGGACAGCCAACATATATAACGGGTGATATTGCGGTTGACGGTGTTGTTTGAGGGTTAGAATCATACCACGGGCCTGTAGTGGTGCTGGTATGTTTGTGGCCTGGTGTTGGAGGTGCAGCAGAAACGCTCGGTGTCGAATGCTACGACGCAGCGCACACACACCGGAATGGTCCACGATCCACGGTTGGTTCCCACCTTGGATGGGGCAATGCGCCATGCACATTTGGGGTATTGCGCTGATGGCTTAAGGTTGCATCACTTGTATGTCACTGCCATTCAGCCCAGGAGCGAGAGGAGCGGTGGATTTGCACCACGGGCACTGGGTGGAAAGGGAGCAGTGCTGTGGGGATAACGGCGGTCAATATGGCTGTCGATGATTGAGGATAAATAGCATGCTGTCAGGGAAGCTACGACAGAACATACGGCGCGTGATGCACTCATGGCCATCCAGACCAGTAACATTGCATCTCTTGTCGTCGACATTTGCGGGTCGTCTGTCGCCCTCGTTACTGGATCCTCACCCCGCCCCTAGCCACTCTCACAACAAGTGGTTGACTTTACATCACGTGGCCTATCAGGCCATATCATGGATGGTGTCGGTGCACATTAAGGTGCGTGGGTTGTGTGGTGGTGCGGGTGTGAGCGGGCGTGTGTGTAATTTGAGCCCAGGCATACATGCATGCGATGATGAAGTGTGCTGCAACGTCAGGGGGGGAGGTCTCACAACAATTGTCTTCTCTGCACCTTCTTAAGGGTGTCGTTGGGCCTATGTTGGTCTGGTCAAGTGCAAACAACAACAGCAACAGCAAAGGCTTTTAATCACGGGCAGTCTGTGCGTGCACACAGCCATTGCATGCGTGAGTGATGTCATGCCAAAATCAGTAATGGGAAGCCCCTCAATACACTCAAGTACAGAATGTGCAGGGTTCTTTACGGGCTGCATTGTTGTCGTCGTGCAATACCGAGCTGTGTCAGAATACACGCTACGCTACGCCTATTGCTGGCGACGGGTCTTCTCGCACTTCAGGATGAGGCACTGCACCAGCGGAGTCCACAGCAGGACGGCTTCAGTGAGGCCTGCACCGGCTTGCAGCACCAGCAGTCGTCGCCACATTTCCCACAGTGCTACTTGTGCCACAGCCCAGGCCTTTCACCAAGCCACTCAAACCTCTGTGTGTGCGCCTCGGGTGTCGACCTCACTTCCCTACAGCAGGCGCGTGTCGGTTAGCCGCACCGGTGTTTGCTGTGGTGCTAGGCGTGGTGTCACAAACCTCGACAGCACCAGCAACAGCAGCAGCTACCCTCCAGCACGACACGACCCCAGTCCAACGTGCCCCGCGGCGGACCCCTCAACCCTCGACCCCTCAAAGCGATATTTGGTAAGGCGACCGCCTTCGCTTAATGCACCCACCTTGAGGCCTGCTGGCCCTATGCTGCACCGTGCTGCTGGCTGGCTGCATTGTGCCACTGCCAATTCTGCTGCTGTGGCCCCAGTCAACTGTCATGAACCCTAGTGGCGCAGGTCCAATGGGTCCGTCGCACACAGCATGCATGCATGCTTCTGATGGCACTTGTAGGCAGGATGCCTCAGAACCCAGCCAGTGGGCATCACACCAGCTGGTACTGTGCACAGCTAGCATGTTACGCAACGCTAAGATAGCATTTGGTGGCAATACAACACTGACCAGCTCGCAGTGGGCATGCACTGCGCAAGCTTCGCTGGGCATTAAATCCCGCCCTGATTGACTGAAATTTATTCCGCCGATCAGGCCCATTGAGTCCCTGTAGTCCCCAAAGCACCGAAAGCATGTTCATGCTTCACACATGCAAGCAAGCATTGTCATTGACTGATGAACCCCAGCTGCTGCTGTTTGTGGATAACCAACTGACCAAGCAATTCAGGTTGAGAGTCCTCCAGCTGCATGCAGCATCAGCATCTGCTGTCTCGCCTACACACCGCCTTACTGACCGGTTCCGGCTTTGCATGCATCCACATGCCCTGCAAGCACTGTGTGTGTACTGTGTGCCCTGCTTTTCAGGTTGCGGTCGACCTGGGCACAGCGCGATCGGGCTACATGTTCCAGCCCATTGTGCGCAATGTGAGCTCCGCAGGCGGCCAAGCCGAGACGGCAGCAGCAGGAGCGCTCCTGGGATGCCAGCCTGCACACAACAGCAGCACCACCACCACCAGCGCTGTGCGGTTTGGGCCTAAAGACGTTTGCCTGGACTGGCCTCGCTGGCCAGAGAAGCTGCCGCTGTATCCCAAGACGCTCTCAGCGCTGCTGTACAAGCGCAGGGATGGTGACGGTGCCTGGGAGGTGGAGGAGTGGGGCTGGCCAGCTCAAGCGGCATTCGTGGCGCACATGAAGGATGAAGATTGGGATCAGAGGTGGGTGATGGAGCTCTGGTTATGCTAGTTAAGCCGTTCAGTTGAGGACTCGGCTGCTGTCACATACAGTACGTGTACTGGTGGTCCTGGGCTTGCTGACAAGTTCATGCAGAGCCCTGCCTTCTGCTTAGATGTATTCAGCATAAGCTAACCCAATGCCTGCGTACATGCTTCGTCAGTTCGGCTGTGCTGGATTGCCTTAAAAACACCGCAGCATGCAGGCATGCAGGCTGTTAGTCTTGGCTACATCACACAGTGAAGTGTGCGCGGCACTACGCTGTCGGCTCACAACCGCTTCATGATGAATTGCATGTGGCACTTGAATGTCCGCACTACTCTGAGTTACGAGCCAGGTACCAGACCACCATTCCCATGGCCACATTTGACAGCGAGCGCCATGATGGCGCTGACGCGATGCAAAGGATGCTGCTGGATCACCCCGATGGATAAACGGTTGCCTGGTACATCAATGAACTGTATCACGCCACCCTGCATGATGCTGATGTGCACTGAGCCTCTGAGTCAGCTCTGAGGCTCCTTGGCCCGACATGTGACTAGGCTGTTTAGCCGATTCCTTGCCTTCTGGTCCCCATCTGGGGGATCATGGGCCTTTGGCCGCACGCTCCTGATGTAATAAACCAATACCATACCATACATCACACAGTTTACGCTGCGCAAGGGTGTAATGTCCTGTGCGCTCGACTGTCTCTTCCTCGCACCCATCCACCTGCTGACCCTCACCTGCTTAAACCTCCTCACCACAGGTACTTCTATGCTGACCGCTTCAAGCTGGGCCTGCTGTGCCGCCCTGCTGTTGCTAGCACCACCCAGCAAGCGTGCCTGCCTACAGACACATCCCCTGCTGCACGAGCAGCTGCTGCGGGCGGCCTCCCAGCAGCCGCCACACCCCCTGGTCGTGACACTCTGGCAGGAGGAGGTAATGACCCAGGCAAGACCGAGACCGAGACCGAGACCAACACCGAGGAGGTATTGGAGTACCCGGAGGGCCTCAGCGCTCAGCGCGCCACATCCGACTACCTGCGCTGCCTGGTGCAGCATGCGCTGCAGCACCTGACAGCCTGGGAGCACAAGCAGAGCGGCGGGGCGGCGAGCCTGAAGAAGGTGTGCGCGAAGCAATGCCATGGGGTCATGTCTGCGTGTGGCCTGTGCACATCAAAATTACTGCTGTGTGTCATTGTGCAGCCGGCCACGCATGAACCACAGGCATGGATCGGTACCTGCATGCTGTACGTGACGTTAAATTCTGGGTGTAATGCCAGACGGAGGCTGCTAGTCCTGAACTATTAGCCTTGTGGGCAACAAGGATTCATCGGGCCACCCAAGGGGATAGCGGTGCACCAGCAGCTCCATGTGAATCAGGCTGCATGGAGTGGCCAAGGGGCCAACCTCATATTGCGTATTGCTGCAGTCACTGAAGCTTTGGTGTGTGCAACTGAGCTACTCTATGCGCTTGCGTGCATCGATTGCATGTCACCTGCCGTTGTGTCAGGTGGAGGCGGGTGATGTGCAGTGGTCCATCGCGGTGCCGTCCGGTTGGTCAGAGGAGGACAAGGCCGCAATGCGCATGGCCGCATTTGACGCCGGCATCATCACAGACGGCAATGTGGCATCACCGTCCCTGCACATCGTCCATGAGGCGGAGGCGGCGGCGGTGCATGCACACGACTACCTGGGAGCAGACCTGCACCTGGGTGAGTACACCGGCTGCCGGATGACAGCAGACTGGACCCATGCTTGCGCCCCAGCCCATGCTTGCGCCCCAGGTAGGCTGAATCCTTGCATGTGGCCTGGCCAGCATGGCACAGCATGGCACGGAAGATGTGCACGGTGCAGGTACGTGGTGCCTCAGGGGCAGAGCCGTGCATGGCAGGCAGCGCCTTGCTTGCCAAATGTTGCGTCCTGGGGCACTGTGGTGTGGTCCAGCAGGCTGTGCATCTCAATGTGTGAGCGGCCTACTTACCAGCCGCTCACCACCACACTCAGTGAAGGGTGGATGGAGCCTTTGCTAGGTGGGCGCCCTCTATTGATCATTAATGAATGCCTCCCGCCCACCGCCCGCAACTCGCAGCCTGCCGCCCTCAAGGCATGTATACGGCATGCATGTTGACAAGTGTACATATACCGTACCCTATTGCCCTTCCTTCCGCCTGCTTGCAGGTGAGACACTGCTGGTGGTGGATGCGGGCGGCGGTACCACCGACCTGTCGCTCATGAGGGTCACGGCGTCCCAGCCTGGCGTGGCGCACCTGTCAGAGGCCACCTACAGGTCCGCGGTGAGTGTCATCACTCGGTTGTGATCCAGCTGTGATGGAGCGTGACAACACCGCCTGCCTCACCTGACCGTACAAAGCATCTGTCAGCTTCCGTCCGGTGTTGGCCATGCAATCAGAGCTGCTTTTGCACGGCGTTGCAACGTGCGTGCCGCAGGTTAAGCTGGGGTCCACCCACATCGACGATGCGTTTGAGTGGTGGCTGGCCGACACTATGATGGGCAGCAGGAAGGCATACAGGAAGTGGGGTCGGAGGTAAGGCAGTAGGTTTAGTGCGATACATATGCATACGCATATGCACACTGCATGTCCCCGCGAGAAGCACACGGCATGCCCCTTGGGCGCTCTTTCTGACATGCCGTAATTCACTGGATGGAAGTTGTACAACACTGCAGTGGCGTGAAGGGCTTGAAGTGAGCACAGTGTGTGCATGTGCCATCCTGTGTGGTTTGCGTATGGCATCTAGCACTGGTGTGTTATGGAGTCTCAACGGCACCTGCATTTGTGTGTGCATGTCAAGGCAGGTTGCGAACGCATTGATACCTAGAGTTTCCTAATCAAGCCCTTTCTGGCAATGATAAGTGGTGGTTCTTGCAGCAGCTTAACTGCACAGGACGAAACCATGAGGTGGTGAAAGCATCAGTGATTGAAGGCATGACCAAACCAGGCGCAGGGTGTCATCGCAAAAACTGTGGCATGGAGTAACGCGCCTGTCCAGCTCCTGGGTGTTGCCTACAACATTGCTTGCGTGCAGGAAGGGAGGTAGCTGGCTTAAGATGCTGGCTGAATGGGAGAGTCAGAAGATTGCGTACCGTGGCCCGCAGCATGATGACCATGAGCACGCTGACGCGGACCCCGACGATGACACCGGTCCTGAGGCGGCTGACCGTGTTGCCTCCAGCAGCAAGGAGGCTGCCGCAATCGTGCCCCTTGCGAAGTCCCTGCGCAACTTGTGAGACGGCAGTCATGCATCAATCCGTATGTGCAACTTCCCTAAACCGTCACGGACATGCTTTGAGGGATTGGGTGCCTGCATTGGGTGGGTAGAGACTTGTTGCATGCCTCGAGTCCTCAACTGCTGTATAGTGACGATGTTGCTTCTGCATGGTTTTGGCAGGCTTGTGTCAAGGAAGCTGGCAGAGAAGCTTGGAAGTGGCAGTGGCAGTGCCAATGGTGGTGACTCAGCCGTTCAACAGGCAGCAGCAGCCAACGGCAGCCACCCAGCCGCGCCCCCCTCACAGGCGGCTTCACCCAGCGGCAACGCAACGGCTGCACTGGGCGCAGCTCTGGCGGGCATCACGGCCAGCAACAACGGCAATGGGAGCAGCAGCAACCAGGTGGCAGCACATGACGCAGCTGCAGCTGATGCGGTCAGCGGTGTGACTGTGGGTGACATGCTGGTGGCGCTTCAGGGCCCGGGGCGCGATAAGGAGGTGGTGGTCAGCCACGAGGACATGCGCCAGCTCTTTGACGTGGTGCGTTGCCCCTCTGAGCCATAATGTCCGTGATGCACTTTTGCACGCAGTTCAGTGCCTCTGCATACAGCTCGTCTCCATGCTCCTCGTGTACACCTATTTTTCTTTCACCGCATCAAGAGGGCTCAGCAGTGACATTCACTGGGGTCACCGTGAACGTGTTCCGCACAGGTGCTCTCCAAGACAGTCGCTGAGGTCAAGGCCATCGTGGGGCGCGTGGGTGGACGGGTCGACAAGCTGGTCCTGGTGAGGGTCATGCGTGCACAGGCACCGACCACATAGGATTGTGTGTGCTGCTAACTGCTTGCCTTGTGATACGTCTCCACTTCCCACCCACTGCTGGCGCTTTGCTGCCGCTGCAAGGACCTCTTTGGCATCACCATTTCAGCGCGCCACGCTTGTGTCCATGTTTGTGCTTGGTTCTCAGTTTCACCGACAGCCATGCCACGTATCCATCCGACCACGCTTGTGTGCTGTATGATGCAATGGCATGCGCCTGTAGGCCGGCGGTCTGGGCAGCAGCCCCTACTTTGCAGCTGCCCTGCGCCGCAGCCTGCCCGGGCTGGCGGGACGCTTCATGGTCATCACGTCTGAGGCGGGCAGCGCAGTCATGGCGGGTAAGAGAGCACGCATAGGCGCATTCACATGTGACATGATTTTGAGATATCCTGTTTTTGTTACATGAGGAGCTGTCCAGCCGAGGCCAACACTCCCCTTTAGAGGACAGACATGTGACATGTGACATGAGAAAGGCGGAACCTTTGAAAATGCATATCCATGCCGTCCGTCTTGAACTCGAGCCGTATGTTGCTCGCGGCGCCCTGTGTGCGCTGTTTGTTCACCGGTGTCAAAGCCACGGTGCATTGTGTACTGTGCACAGAACCTCCAGCATGCTTTTGGTGTTGTTGCAGGTAGCCTTGCCATGCTCTCCAACCCCAGCATCATCACGAGCCGTCGTGCAGCCATGACGTACGGCGAGCGCTACGCCAAGCCCTTCAGGGCAGGCGACCCCCCCACGGTGCGTCACGCCTGTCATACAAGCTGCTGAACGATGTGAATGCATGTGACGCTTACATACGTCTGTGTGCGTGACGGTGCGTGACGGGAAGGCACGGGTGAACATGGCGTACGAACAGGCCAAAACCTGCTCTGCTGCGCCTGCAAAGAAGGGCACAAGTGTTGAGCGTTGTGCGCGTGGCAGGCGCGGGACACCCCTCACCTGCACTGCCTGGCACTAGTTGGACCTGTCAGTGTTCATGTGGCTGGTGTAGCTGGTGCTCATGCCGGCGCAGATGCATGGCTTGTTGCCAGAGCATTCTGGTTTACATGATGCCAGGAGTTGTGAATCTACAACCTTACGTCTCATGCCCACACCCACGCACGCATAGACATACACACTCATGCACATGCATGCACAGCACTTGTCCACGCACACACCCGCATTCGTGATTGTTTGGTGGACGCATTGTTTGCCCTGCCCTTCCTTCCTGCTCACAGGACCTTATCACGGTGCCGGTCATGATTGACGGCCGGGTGTATGACCACCACTACACGCGCGTGGCATTTGAGCCGTTTGTCCACCTGAATGAGTCCGTTGGGTAAGCCGTTCTGGTGATTGCGACATGAAGCGAGGGGGGTGGATCCCATTGGTGAGGTGGAAACAAGGCGTCATTGCAGCTAGCCCAACAGCTGCCTGCCTGCACCTGGGGACCGTCAGTTTCTGAATGGGCACATAAACCACTCATTCTTCGCTGCTGGCCTGTCATTCGACACTGCAGGTGGCTTGTGCGTCCCTGCCTACCTTGTCCGTACAAGCACACTGGGATGCGTTTTCTTACCACACAAATACAACCTGCGCACTATGCGCACGTAGAAGTTGTGCATTTGTTCTTGCGGCACTGTGCCAAACACACGGTCCCGCCGGCCGAATCTTGCAACTCCAAGCTGCATAGCCGGCCGTATGACCCTGCTGCATGTACCCAGTGTACACCCAGTGTACACCTGACTCATCTGCTGCCTTGTTTGTGTGCATGTGTGTTCAAGTATGTGTGCATGTGTGTGTGTGGTGCATTGCTGTGTCATCAGGGTGGACCAGGTGGTGTCGCGCACCTTCCACCCCATCAAGCCTGGCCAGGTGCGTGGGTGCACAAGAGAGCACGTAGGAACGACCCAATCCTGTCACGTGCTCGTAATTTGGCACCACCGCGGCTGAAATTCACTGCTGGCCTGG
>BDDA01000469.1:24973-37794 GCA_001662385.1 Chlamydomonas asymmetrica | reverse complement strand
GAATTCCCCCCCCCCCCCCCCCCTGTGGTGGGGCATGTCACTGCATGTGCAGGCCGAGGTGAAGATTGAGCTGTGGGCCACCGCCAGCGCGCACGGTGCACGCTTCACGACCGACCCCGGCTGCGTCAAGCTGGTGGACACCACACTGGCCCTGGACCCCAAGCGCGTGGTCAGTAGTACTGCCGTACTGCCTGGCCGTGCTCAGCGCGCCTGCTGCATGATGACGTGGCAGTGTGGTAAACGGAGGGCCTGCATGCCTGCATGCATGCAGCGGGCTCCCATCTAGCCTGCACACAGCCTGCATGCATGCAGCGGGCTCCCATCTAGCCTGCACACAGCCTGCTTGCGTTGCATGGGTGAGCGGCTTTTGCGCACAAGGCCAGGCCTGTGTGTGTACCGCCTTCCACCACCACGGCTGTGTTGAGAGTCCGAGACGCTGGCTTTGTACACCATCAGCATAGCATAAATTGCCTGCATGACGTGACGCACTGACGGGCCTGATCCTGAATATCAGCAACGCCCGGCCTGATCGCTTTCCCTTGCTTGCACCGGGCAGATGGACCCAGCCAAGTATGACATCGTGTGCGAGATGCACTTTGGGCGCGCGGAGGTTACGCTGAGGGCGACGGATGTGCAGACTGGCAAGTCGGTGTTCGCAGTGGCTGGGCTCAGCGCTGTGCGTGAGGGCAGGTAGTCACGGCGACTTGGGGCCCTGCTTCTTACGTTGGCATTCGCCAGCATTTCAGGGTCACAGCATGTGTGTATCTTACATTCTCCTCATCAGCCCAGCAAGTTATGAATGCGACGTAAGCTGGTGGAACCGGTTCCACTGCTGTGTGCGCCCCCTATTGAACTGATTGCTGACGAACTGGCCTTGCTTACCATCAGGATGCAATAGAAATACGAGTTGGCTGCCACTTCCAGCGTGTTGGAAATCACGGGCCTTGTGCCGCTGTCCGGCCCTCACTAGAATTGTGCTGCTGGTACAGCCTTGGCTTGGGGCTGGCCGGCCTGTGCAGATAGTTGCTGCTAATTGCTTCTGTTGCCTCAGACATTGTTTTTATTGTCAGTCTGGCCTGCCCAATACCGGCAGTGCCTCGAGATTGCGTACCAAGAACAGGTCTGTAAGGTTGCTGCATGTGGTTGCCTGATGTCACGGATGCCAAAGCGTCCATTGCATCATCAGGATAGAAGCATGCAGCACAGGTAGGTCTACACAGAGGGGGATGAAGGGTGCTAACCTGCCACCTGGGCCTGGCTGCAGTCTCAGCATTCAGTGTGCCCCCCCCGTCTTGGGCACCTGGACAGTTGTCAACAGTTTTCAACAGTAGTTCGCCGTCACAAGGTATGCCAAAGTTGGCATAGCCCTGCCTGCCAGGTGATCAGGACGCGGGTCCAGCAGCAGTCCGTTGTCTGTTACATAACAAACCTCCTACAAGCCGCATGGGGCGTTCGCTTTGTCAGGTGTGGGGCTGTGGGATGCGCACATGTATCAACACAACTCACGGTCCACGAGTAAGGGAATGCATCAGAGCTAGGGTCGATGTGAAAGGCGCTGGGGTCATCTGAACATGCAGGCGTGATGCCTGGGCTGCTGCTCCACCACCCCTGTCAACAGCTGAGCTGCTTGGTGAGCTTGAGATGCTGGCCATGGGAGACGCACCTCTGCGTGCTGGTGTCACCCTGAGTGCCCTGGGGGTGATGACCTGCCTGCTTTGAGTGTTCTGCTGCGCCTGGTGCGACGACTGCATCCCGGGTGAGATTGGCGTGGCCGCTGGGTGGTGCGACGGAAAATCCGGTGGGGCCCGCCACTGCTGCAGGCTCAGGCACTGTGTTCAGAGGCTCCTCAAGGGCAAGCACAGCCGTGTGTCCTGAATTTGAAAGGAAGGCACGATTGGTCTGAGGCACTGCCCTTGTGTGTGGCAACACTAGGCCAGGCATCGTAAGTCGCACCATCTGTTGGTGCGATCAGTTAAAAAGCAGAAGCTGATCAGGCTGCACCCCGAGCTGTGTAAGATGTGCTTGTGAGTGTGGAGCTGATCAACGATGTCAGTGACTATGGTGTTGGGCCCTGCCAAACCACATCCACCGCAGCCCACCCTGCTGACCTGCATGTTGGTCGGTCGCGGTTACAGCCAGGTGCACAGCAATTAATTACCAACATGGTGACGTCATCCCAGAGGATAACCTGGGGCTTTCATGCAACCATGCAGGGCACACGGTGGCGTGTGGCAACAAGCAGGCAGCTGGCAAATGGGCTTGTATCGAGTCCTCCAATGACCGTACATCGCCAAGCAAACAGCCGGTTGCGCCATGTCACACGCATCGCCCATCCAGATGGCACAGGGCCAGCCAGCGATGACGGAGGCGCCGCAGCCAATATAGGCAGCTGGATGCGTGGTGTGGCTCGCAGAGGCCCAGGTACAACTGCGATCAGCATGTTTACACATATTGCCCGATAGGCAGCGGCATGGAGGCATGCGTGCATTTGTGATGTGGGCGAGCCATGTGCACCGCAGCCGCATGCGCCTGTCAGCCTGCCATGCGTCTGCCTCAACAGGAGGCGTGTCAGCGGCACTCAACGCCGTCGTGCAGTCAGGCAGCTGATGCCTGACGACCGGCAAGCAGGCCAACCTCTACTGTTGCATGATGGGATGGCGCTCATGCCCTGTACTACCTGCATACCAGCAACCCAGGAGTCAAGGTGGCATGTGCTATAATGCAGCTGTGCGGTTGCGGCATGTTGAGGCGGCTGAGATGCAATGCACCCGGTGCACTCAGCCATAAGCGCAGCTCATGGCTTTGCATTTCGTGGTGTGCACTCTCCGCCACCACCCCGTTGCTAGAACAATGCCGTCAGGTCCATATACGGTACACGCATCAACCCCCCACCCGTTGCATGAGCTGCGCCCTCCTAAAGGGTTTCAGGGCAGGATGTAATTAAAGCAAGCAAGTGAGAGGGCACAATAAGTTGGCATGCGGCAGCGTGTATGCAACATGTGAGCTTACGTTCCAACAAGTAGGGTAGTAGGGTTCACTACGGGTTGACAAAGACGCTGTGCGTTGTCAGTGCTGGTGCATGCTGCAGTCGTATCGTCCTAAGCTGCAACATTGGGAAGCTACAGGTCAAGCCGCGCCCCGTACTGCTTCCATACACCCAATACGCTCCTGCCATCAGCCAGCTCCAGCCTGCGAGCCCACTCCTCCACATCCCAACCGCTGGTGTCGGCTCCGATGAAATCCGGGTCAAGGCTGCCGCGGCCGCGCTTCTCCATATGCCATGCTCTCCAGAACTCATCAAAGCTCATCGCATTGGGCCTCATCGTGTTGTTGCTGGTGCTGCCGCTCAACTGCGGCGGCGTCTCCAGGTGTGGGCAGGGGTAGACAATCATGGTCAAGGGCGTTCTGAAGTCTGTAATCCGCTTCATTATGTCTCGAATAAACATGACGTCCAGCTTCTGCAGTTGCTGATCTGGGTTCAACTGGTACCATAGGCCTGTCAGGTCCAGCCAGCACTGCACGCTGGGGTGGCCGCGCACCCGGGCAAGGGCGTATATGCGCTGTGCACCCGGGGGCACGTACAGCGGGACGTTCTGCCAGACACCCAGCAGCCTGCCCACCAGCAAGTTAATGAATCCTGCATCATCAGCATTGGTGTATGCGCACACACTGGACACTTCCCTAATGTGGCGTGGCAGGGTGTGTGTCAGGCTCTGACCTGGGCACTGACCGTGTATGGCAATTGCATATTAATGCTAATGCTATCAATGCTATCTACCTGGATATATATGTAGGTGGGGTTAGTGGTAGGATTCGTAAGAAGGGTGGCAGAGACAGACCTAGCTATGGTCATCCACACTCCAAAGTACCGTACTTCCCCTCCCACCCTCGCTGCCTCTTTCGTCCCGCAAGCCAACGTTTCCAGTACCCGGAATGCCCACCCTTACTCCACCTCCCCTCCCTTCAACCTGCCTCAACTATCCGAGACCATTATATATATATATATATATATATATATGTGTGCCGCCTCAATCTACGCAGTCCTCCCATGCTGTTTACGGCCTGGTTTGTGACTGCCTAGATGACCGTATGTGCATAGGCATTAACACGGACAAGCTGAACCAGCTGTCAATAACGCTACATCCTACAGTTATATGATAGTCAGCTCGTCACAAGCCACCCTGCAACTCACCGTCAAGCTTGTCGTAAGCAGCGCGAATGTCGCGGCTTTGCTGCAGCGATGCCTGGATGCGGCTGTCATGCGCCAGCGTTGCGCAAGCCACCAGCGCTGGAGCAGCAATGTCTGGGCACCACAGCCCAAGCTGCGCCAAGGCCTCCACACCGTACACCAGCGCCTGCGTCATGACGTGCACCCTGGCGCTACCGGTGACGCCAGCAGCATGGTCACACACCGTGCACATGCTTGCATACATTTCGTTCCAGGCCCCGGGCAACGCTTGACCTGCTTCTTCGTCCAGGAACAGGATCATGCCGTTGCTGTGCATGAGAAAATGTACTTGGTCTTGTAAAGCGTCGTGTTTTGACAGCATCCGAAAAACATCCAGGTGAGCCCGCAGCTCCTGTGCCTGAAGCCGCAGGCGGGCAACCAAGCCTGATGCTCTCCCGCCGCTGCTGGCCATCTCCCGCATAGTGTCCCGCAGCCTCATCACAGCCAATGGCAGGTTGACGCTGTAATGCTGGGCTGCTTCCTCCATACCCGGCAGGAGCTCTGGCACCAGCACCAGCGGCACAGGCGGCGCACGCAGCATGGCAGCCTGTTGTGCGGTTGATGATGCAGCTGCTGCATCCTGCAGGTGCACATTCATTGGCAAGCGCCAGTCACACACATGAGCGTACATGTGCGTAGTGGGGAGCAAGCATCTGTGCACATGGAAACACAATCGGACGATGCTGCCAGCTGGACCCCCCCAGAACGCCTATCCTGCATAGCATAAGGTGCTTGATAGGGTGAGCACTGGGATGGACATAGGATGATGGACAACGTTTATATTCCACTAATGTCCCAGAGTACACGCGGCTCGACATGCAAGTGAACGCAAGTGTGTGTGACACATTGCACTGTGTGGCACAGCCTGGAACTAACGCATGGCATGCACCATGAAGCATGTCACAGTCACAGTAGCCAAGTATGCTATAATAAAACTGTGCAGGTTCAGCGGTTTGACCCTCCAACCTGCTGCACTCTCTCAGCCCTTGCAGCCTGTGTGGCCTTCTTGACGCAGACAAGCACCCAGCAGTCAGCCAGGAGCTCGTCCCTTCGCTTTGGACGGCTGGTGCCTGAAGCGGTCCTGGTTGATCTTGACCAGAGCTCTCCTCTGATGATTTTGCCCTTGAGGAAGTCAGCCATCACGTATGCTGTCAGGCTCGTAGTTTCGTACAGACGTTGCTCATTGATCAGCGCCAGCACTTGCGCCTCCATCTCGTCCTGCCACAAGTGCAAGGACTGAAACAACGTCAACATACCCACAGTCATGTATTTAAGCGGGAATTTCCCCCTGTTTAACCAGTTTCGCACCTTCGCGACTCGCAAGCGTTGATTGTTCATGCGGCGGCAGCAGCCAAAAGTAAGGCGCTGCCAGAATGGTCAACTGACAGCACATGCATGCAACTGCAGAGCTGATTTGCACTCTCAGGCTTGAACACCAGCCGTGATCATGGCCCATGGTGTATGAGAATGAAACAAGCACCTTGGTCTCAACTGAACAAATGAACTGACTACTGTCCCCAAGTAGGCGTGACGTAAATTTGGGTCACTGAGCAGCGGCCAAGAGTTAGCATAACAGCAGGGTCTCACTGGATGAGCCAGCCCTCAACCACACCTTGGACGGCATCTCGGAGTCTGGCAGAGCGAACGTGACGTGCCTGCTGGGTCGGCTGCTGCTGGGCGCGGTAGCCGCGGCTAGCGCTGGCGCGCGCATCCAGAGCGGCGTGCACTGAGATACGCCCGCAGCTGAGCTTACACTGTGGGCCAGGCGGTAGGGCCGCACGGAACCAGCACATCCGTGTGGCACTGAAAGTAAGGCGCGCTTGGGTGGAGGTGTTGACCTCGCGTGCGGCAACACCAGGCCAGGCATTGCAAGCAGCGCCATCCGTTGCTGTGTTTGACTAAATACCACAATCTGATGTATCGTGCTGAAACCTGAGCTGGCTTTATGTTCTTGTGTGGCGCTGATCACTATGCTAATGAAAATGGTGTTGGACCCCATATCCAGCGGTTGCCTGATGCCGTGGCCTTGAATGCTGAAGCTCGTCGCGGTTATGACCAGCCCAGGCAGGTGAGGGATTGCATGCCTGGCCCTGCTGCAAAACCCTGCTCTGCATGCAAAGCATGTTTTGAGCTTCGCATAGGACACCGCCTTACGCTGCGCACAACGCACGTGCATGTGGACAGCATGGTCGCTAGCTAAGTGAACGCGTGTGTGTGCGTGGGAAGTATCTATGTGGGAAGTACCGGTAGGCTCACACACAGGAATAATGTTTGTTTTTCTTGGCCAACAAATGTCCGCCCAACCAGGCACCGAGAGCACAACCTGGTGAGGGACAGCCGGCCTGCCCCTGTTTAGCTTCCCACCGGTGGTAGGTGTTGAGACGTGAGGTGCTGACGACAAGGCCTGGCTATCGGTTCCTGGCACTGCAGCCACACAGCCGCCCCTGAGGTGATACAGCCCACCCGAGCTGACTCGCTGAAGGGGCGGAGGAGTAGGCAGCGGCAGGCGATGCGTGGGTGGGGACGGGCGACGCAGCAGCAACCGAGTATTGCCGCAGTATTGCTGACCCCCGTGGGAATGCCCTGAGCAGACTGCGGCTGTGTCGGGGCCTCAGTCCTGCAGTCGCCTGCGCCGGTCCGCCACTACCGCCTCAAGCTCGGCGTACACCTCCTTGAGCTTAGCCGGCGAGCCCACCTGCTGCTCAAAATGAGCGAGCAGGGACTCCAGCTGCGTCATGGCGAGTGATGCATGCGGGGGGTTGGGGGGCCAGGGGAGGCTGCGCTGTTGCCGCCGTTGCTGATGCTGCTGATGCCGCTGGCCCTTTCCACACCTCCAACCTCTCCCTTAGTAACATCTGAGCCTGGTGAGGCGTCAGCTCCGAGGCTGATGGACACCATACTGTTTGCTATCACCGGCGGCTGTCCGTTTGCTGTTGGCTGTTCCATGCTTGTGTTGCTGGCTTGGCTTGGTTGGGCCTGTGTGACGGAGGGCTGCTGCTGCTGCTGCTGCCTAGAGCAGTAGAGCAGCAGTAGCAGCAGCAGAAGCAGCGCCACATCATCTGCACGCAACAACAGGTGAGGGGCTATGAGCATAATGATTTGAAGCTGCCTGGCAGCATACAGCAGTGCTGCAAGCAACAGTGCGTACGTGGTGGTCGGTGGTGGAGGCATGCATCCTCTAATCTCATGCATGCAGACGGGCCTACCATGTACTGCATGTCCTGCACCATTTTGACGTTACATTTTCCTGGTCCGTGCCTGATCAGTGTGGGTTAATGGGCGGTACCGTAGTACCGTACAGTCACACACCGCCACGAAGAACCGCAAAGGGGAATACCAGTAAGTGGTTAGCTGCTGGTGTGACACACTGACACTTACTTCGGCGGAAAGCATTCACCCTGCCTACCCTGGCCCCTTATGCTGGCCCTTATGCTGGCCCTTACACCCGGCCCTTACATCCGGCCCTTACATCCGGCCCTTACGCAGGCCCTTACGCTTGACTGCCGACGCACGCCGCTCACTCACCTGCCTTGCCACCAGGCCCGTGACCCGTCAGCTCGCGCAGGTGCTGCGCCGCATCAGCGCCCAGTCCGTCCAGCATGTCAGTACGCTTGCTCCGCAGTGACCCCAGTGACCCCAACACATCTGCAAGGTGAGCGGCTACGGCATCTACGGAATCATGGACACCATGCTGGCTAGCCTCAGCATCATCGCTCTTGTCGTCCACGCCGTCCAGGGAGTGCTGGTGCTGCTGCTGTTGATGCTGCGGCGGCAGCGGCGACGGCTGAGCTGCTTCCTTCGCGTCCTTCTCTGACTTCACCGCCTGCTCCTCATCAGCCATGGACTGCTCCAGCGCGTTGGCACGTGCACACAGGTTCTCTGCTGACAGCCTGTGCTTGAGCTTTATGTGCTCAACCTCCTCAAGTAGGGCGAAGATCCTGTTGGGCGCATGACACACACTGCAGCGTGAGTGCATGTGGCAACTGATGAGGCACATGTGTGTAGTGTTGTACGACTATGGAGTACCACATGACTTCATTATGGTGTGAGTGGTGTTTGAACTGTGAAATAAAGCGGAGGCGGGGAAGGTCTGGTGCCCAGGGGGCAGGGTTGGTGGGGGCTTGTGGCACATATCAGGCCATGCGGAGTCCTCCTCTGTGCAGCATGGACGCAGACACAGGATGAAGTGCGATGCCTGAAAACTCGACTGTACGTGCCATCCACAAGAATGCATGCTGAACACCATCAGAGCCATACGATTTAAAGGTTTCGAGGCCCAGGCGCTTCACAGAATGGCAAACCCGGTACTGGCATGAAGGTCGTGATTTGCTTACATGGCTTGCTCATCAAAACGTCCGCTGAAGTATTCATGCGCTGCCCTGTTGGAGTGCACAAGGTACTCCTCCTCGGGCCGCACCCACACCCACGGCACAACCAAGCCATCCTGCACCTGGTCCTGCATCGCGAGCGGCACCGGCAGGCGGCGGCCGCCGTATGGCAGCGGGCTCCGCGCCAGCACCGCACGCATCCACTCCATCACCACCTCGTCCACCTGGCACAGGTGCACACACGTTGGGCGGTAATGTACCGCAGCACGTGAAACTCAGGGTTCAGCAACATAGGACAACATAGGAGGGGCACCAGTGGAGGGGCACCAGTGGGACAACAGCCAACAGGCAACCGGGCTGCTGCTCACCACGCGCGCCCTGGCGTTGTCGCCTGTGATGACGAGCCCCTCTGATGAGCGCACGCGCGACAGCGCCGTGTACAGCTGGCCGTGACTCCAGAACGTGCAGGCGGTGGTGACATGCAGGGAGGCAGGAGGGGAGGGGAGGCGATTTTCACAGCGCCGCATGGCAGCTGGTCACGCAAGCTGCATGCGTGTAGCTAGTGCCTCATTAGGGCCCCAAGAATTACAGGTGAGGGGCGAGGCTGTTAGTGTCAGGTAATGCAAGGCAGGGGCGGTGAACGGCCTCAGGTGGGCAAACGCAGACGTGTGTGCGTACGCCGCCATCCACACATCCATCACTCTCCCTGCCCTATCACCTGCTGATGTCGACAATAGCGCGGTCCAGTGACGCACCCTGTGACTTATGCACCGTCAGCGCCCACGCCAGCTTCAGCGGCATCTGCAACAGCAGCAGCAGCGGTCGGTGAGGGGGGCGGGGGTGCAAGAGGGTGCGCGTGCATGGGTGGGCCACAGCTGCAATCCCTTGATGCACTACAGCTGCGACTCAGTGCGCGCACCGGCTGCACCGCACCCTGCACAAAACACCTTGACGGGCTCAACATGGGCAAGGGCGCAGCAGTCGCAGCCCCACACCCACACCCATACACCCAAACAGGCGCGGGGGCTACTCGGGCACCATATGCTGCCTTTCACCACCACTACATGTAATGCTGTGCATGAAACACGACAGTACCAACAGGCTGTGCACATATGCAACAGTGCGTGGTAGTAAAATGCAGATGCCCAGCATATTTTCTTTGTCATATGCAGCAACACCTGAGCCGGTAACTGAGCCTGTCGGTGGTTCTGCTCATGTTTTCTTACATACCTGCACACGTATGCACTCCCCCAGCCCTGGCACTGTGGTGGTGAACGCCACGGGTGGCACCTCCACCTCCACCGCCTCCCCCTCCACCTTGAAACGCACCACAGGCACACACGTAGCCTCGTCCAGCCATCTGCGCATGAGAGGATGAGCGCATGAGAGGGGCAGCGAATGTGTGAGCTGTCAAGGCCAGTCTGTTGCGTAGGTCAGGGCATATATAGGCATGAGCAGACGGGTGGAAGCCGTCAGGCCAACAACATTGTCACTACTATCACCTGCGCAAGGTTTAGTAGCTCACGGCTCAGGAACCACGTCTAGGTTGCTCACCGTGTTAGTTCTGGCCTGAAAGCCTCGTTCAGGGGGTTGGCCAGCACGGCGCTGCGCAACTCAGGCGAGATGGGCGCAAAGCGCAGCACGACGCCGCGCGAGCCGTTGACCAGCTTGCGCGCAAAGCTGATGTTGCGCAGCAGCATGACCTGTGCACCCTCCTGCATGCACACACGCACATTCACATCAGAAACACACGCACAGTCACACACGCACACCTAGTGGCGGCAGCGGCCAGATTAGCTCACACACAGGCGCAGTTCCTATCCTCATGCGCCCACACAGTGCATGGCCCCACAGGAATCACACTTCATGCCCCCACCCACGAGAGCAAACACTTCCGGCACTCATGCTAGCTGCTCACATGCCACCTGTGCAAGCCATGCAAGCCATGTCACACACGCCTCGCAAGTTGCTACGCTTAGCTTGCCTGCCATTGCCGTGCTCCTCACGCCCCAGCTCAGCAATTGCATCCACACAGTGACCCAAATCTTCCTTTCCTGGCTGTTCACCCCCGACCCTGGCACCATCATCCTTTGCCATGGTCACCAGCGATTGTCCGGCCAGCCATTTGTGTAGGCGGGCACCGTAATCCATCACTACCACCATCACTATCAGCATCGCTACCATCGCTACGCTCGCTCACCTTGAGTGCCACCTCCTTGCCTGCAAGGCACCTCACAAATAGGCCGCCGAAGGCTTCACCTGATGTACGCAGCAGCTCCTGCGCCGCGCGCCGCCACGAACTGCGAGCCGCCATGACGCGCTCACACGGGCCGCCCGCACCCCTGAGCGCCAGCACAATGCCCTGCTCATACGTCCTACACCCCATCCCCCCAAAACCCCACCCCACACACAAAGGTGGGAGCAGCGCAGGACGTCAAGCAGCGTGGCATCAAGCGATGACGGTGTACGCAGGGTCATAGGCAGTAGACCGTGGTGCGCTGGGTTCGTGCCTTCACCGTCAAGCCACTAAGCCATTGTGCAATCCCCGTATGTGCAGGCCTGCTACTTCCCATGTTGGCCCCACCTGTAGGCTCCACCTGCACACCCACCACACATCCACTATCCAACACAAAGCCCCGGTGTCACTGTCTTTGGGTTTGCACTGCCCTGAACCATGTGCGTAGCCGTGCATGCTAGCTGGTCCCAGCAACCTCTTTCTCCCGCCTCCCTCTATGCCTCCCTCCCTCTGTCTGAGTCACCCTGCAGACCCACACCACTACATCAGTGTGTCACATGCAGGCAAGCGTCACAGCCCCAGACACTGCTACTGCGAGTGCGCACCTGAAGTCGTCATCCTTGTGCCGCTGAGCCGCGCTGTGGACCTGAGCAAGCACCTGCATCGAGCGCAGCATGGCACAGCCAGCCATACCCTAAGGCAGAGGCGTGATACAACTTTCGAGGCAGCAGTAGCGGCAGTGCCGAAGCGGCACCGCCAGGAACTATTGCCATGAGCTCAGCAACACAAGGCATGTTCCATGCTGATGGCCCTCTAGCACAGCTCCCTGCAGCCACATCTATCTGTTGTGCTCGCACTGTACGACTCACGGACATGTTGGCATCAGCCACACACAATGCGCAGGACATCCTTGCCACTCTCCTGCCGCATACCCTCACCCGCACGCACTCAAACGCACACCACTCACCCAGGTCAACTCATCCCATGTAATCATCCCATCAGCCACCAGGTCGTCGTACACGGCGTGGGGGGGCTCGTGCGTCACAAACACGTCGTCAATGGCCTTGAACACACTCTGCGCAGTCAAGCGCACAAACATTGTAACTGTCAGCCACCTGCAGCACATCCGCATGCACAACCACGAGCGGCGTGCGCTGCTCACGCACGGGCCATGCATTTATTGCACAACGACACACCGGCAGTGAGTCTGCATGCGCTTGAGGTCACACACTTGCGGGCGCAGGCGCACCCACCGCGTCTGCTTGTAGTGCCTTCAGCCTGTTCTCGTTGAGTGCATCCACCTCGTCGTTGCAGCCATACAGGCGCGTGGGCTCAATGCCGTCGTCAGACGTGAGCTCCCTGGCAGCAGCATGGAGCACGCCCGGTTCTTTACGTACACATGTGGGCTGTTTTCGCAAATATCCCACAGCAAACGATGCAGGCGCATGGACACAAGAGAGGCAAGGGCGGGCGGTGCACGTGCCAGCCAGCGGTCGTGTGGAAGGCGAGACACACAAGGTAATGCGCACATCACCATGCTTCCCATCACACAACACACGTGCTTCCCAGTTCAAAAGAACACCCTCACCTACTGCACTTGGCCTGCAACGCTTGGAGCGCCAGCTCCGCTTGCTGCTCAGTCCCGCAGCGTATCGCGTTGAGCCACGCCACCATCTCCGCATCCTCCTGCCGAAACACCTGCAAGGATCAGAGGTGCGGGGGTCAGCAAGTGAGGCGAAGGATGTGGTGGTGAGAGGTGGGGTAGGGTGATTTGGGGTTGACATGGGGTGGGTGGGGTGAGATTGACAGCCGGATGAATCAGGTGACCGCGTCAACGTTCAAGAAGCGCGCATTGCGGCGGGTTGGACAAGGCTTTCTGGCTACTCCAGCTGCCATAAGCACCGCAGCGCAACTCTGACCATGCCATGTAAGTGCACCAGTGCACGATAGGTCACACACACGTAGGACTGCACCGCTTGGTGCCTAGGGATATCTACGACGCGAGACAGCTGTGCACATGCAGTCATGC